>JADWQK010000795.1:0-307556 GCA_017933935.1 Sesamia nonagrioides | reverse complement strand
ATTTACAATCACCGATTGCATCACTGCTTGCGGCCAAGCACTAGTATTAAAATAATACACAAAAAACAAACTTCTAAAACAACTTCCCTCCGTATGATGCAGTTGATCTTGATTTAATTTCCATACCTGCCTACACATATCGTCTCGTTCAACGGCTCCCCTGAGCCGTGACTCCCTTGCATCATTGTATGGCAGGTGGGCGGGCCCTGATCTCCGATATGCACTGGCATGCAGGCTTCCCTTCTTAATTGCACATGCCTATGTTATTATTTTTCAAGGCTACTTGAGGAGGACTGTAATTGTCTATACAATCAATGTCGAAATCTTTATTCTAAGCGGATAGCTTCTCAAAGTCCATTTTAGCTTTAGAACTTTACAAAAGGCACAATTTATTTAAAAATATTAAAATTTTGTGGTGTTGACCTTAATTGTGTAACACTTGAGTACTATCAGTTGGAACCATAGCGACGTATATTGCTCCATGTGCATGTAAATCTTCTATGTGCCGTTTTCGGCATGACAACGACTATATGAAATATCTCGTACTAAATTGAATCAGTAAAGTTACCATTGGATAAGATCGGGATTAGTCTGCTATCCTTACTAATATTATAACTCGAGAAGTGAGTTTGTTCCGCTTTTACGCCGTAACTTCTAAACCGATTGCTCTGAAATTTTGCAGACGTCAAGTTAGAAGTTAGAAGTCTAGATTAAAATATAATACTTAGGGTGCTTTTTATCCCTGAAAATTTGATATTCCAGAGGGAAAACAAAAATACCGAATTCCACGCGGGCGAAGCCGCGGGCGGAAAGCTAGTTTTTTTATAAATTTGTAATTCCAACACGATTCTATCGATATTGTGCTTAAAAGTTCGTAATTTGCTAAATTCATAATAATCGATCAATTATCTCAGTCGTCTCGTAATGGAACGGCAAAGAATGACATTGTGGGATTGGCATTGTTATAAAACTCTTTAAGAGGGGACTCTAGTGCCTAGGAATTTGGAAAATAGGTATTTGAAGAAACTATTGCCGTCGCGCTGCTTCCAACCTCTCCCGGTAAAGTGCGAAAAGGACAGTTGCTGCTCAGGCTGATTTTACCTACAAAAACGTTGACCAAAAGACGTTTCGTATTCCGCTATTTTCTTTTTCAAAAACACGACAGATCTCAATTGTTTTTATCAAAATTTAGAGGAAAAGTATACCTATGCTTCTATTATTTTCTTTATTGTCAAAAAGTTATCACGTTTGTCTAATAGTCATTTGAACATCACGCTAAAAATGGGTTATTTTTTGCTATTTTGAAGTATCTTTTATTAATAAAGTTTTGGAAAAAACCTAATGATAGGGGCACGTATAATGACGGTGTAAAATTGTATAAAAAAATAATTGCTCTAAAAGCATTATCCACGAAGAAAACAGCGGAATACGTTTGTATAGAGGAAGCACCACTAGAGTCCCCTCTTAATAGAAATGATTTTAAACTATCCTACACAATTTGAACATTTATTAAAAATTTTAAATTATTTAAATCTGGTGATGGTTTGATACCGTCCACACATTCTCTATGACTTTCGATACAGCTATTAGCAATCGGTCGATATGGTTTTATTTGGTGGACACAGTCAGGTTACCATATTGAAATTCTATTCAGAAGCTAATGAATGAAACATCATTAGCTTCTGAATAGAATTTCAATGCGGCATGTCCAATGGACCGATGACCTGGTGAAGGTCGCGGAAAGCCGATGGATGCGGGCAGCACAAGACCGGTCAGCGTGGAAAGCCTTGGGGGAGGACTTTGTCCAGCAGTGGACATCTATAGGCTGAAGAAGAAGAAGAATGTCCAATTTCTATTTTCGTAAAGTTAGAGTGTAGCGGTACCTACAAACGCCACATGGAACAAAGCGTCATAGTGACGTCACACGAATTCTACATCTCGCAATCAGAGTTTACCGTCCAATTAGCATACATACAACGTCCCAATTTTCAAGCATTGGGCATGGGCTGGTCACATATGCCGCAGGACCGACAACCGTTGGGGTAAACGAGTCCTTGAGTGGAGACCGCGTCTCGGCAAACGTAGCGTGGGACGCCCTTGGGCGAGATGGAGCGACGAGATCAAAAAGGTGGCTGGTAGTGGCTGGCGGAGAACTGCTCAGGATCGAGCTTGTTGGCGTGCCATGAAAGAGGCCTATGTCCAGCAGTGGACGAGTAAAGGCTGATGATGATGATGGGCAAGTGCCCGCCAGACATAACACCCGTCTGGTCGGAGGATCCTCCCTTTTCTATGGAGGATGAGTGATCTTTACACCCCGTTCCTCAAACCTCCAAATAGAGTGTGAGTAACTCACGCTGTCTACCCAAATGCCTTTTTTTTTGGTATTTTTAGAAAGAAAAAAAATATTTTGTCTCGTACAGGAAAATCTCAAAATCAAACTATGTTAACACAATTAAATATAAAAACAAGTTATATATCTGGACGAAGCGTTTCGCTTTCTCTTTAATACCGCGTACATCAAGGGACTGGAACAATTCGCCAGCGATGGTGTTCCCGTCACACTACAATTTGAGTGTCTTCAAGGCTAGAGTGAATAGGCTCTTAATAAACTAGCGCGCTTTACCAGCAACGATTGCATCACTGCTTAGCATCAGGCTGGATTGCGATCAAGTACTAGTTTATAAAAAAAAAAGTGACAATAATCAGAAAGTCCCTTACTAGGCCAAAACGCTCCGACTGGTATTATGATAAAGTCTGTTGTCGAATCGTTGAGCTCCTCAAGTTCTGAATTGAACTGAACTATTTTTGACATGTGGATGTGTGCACTGACTGGATATTGAGGAAATAACCTCACAAATTTGAATGGACCTAACTCATTTTGTGAGGTTATTTCCTCAAAAGACCATTTTACAGATCAAGTTACACTTTATAATTGATCTAAACAAAATTTTGCCCGTGCTTAAAAAGTTCTGAGTTTGTAACGGTCTTTTTTCTCAGATTACTCAAACAGGAAACATCGAACTCATCTAGTTTACAAAAAATAGGATTTGCATGTAAAAGTGTTTGTCAAAATATCATATGACTCCAGATCGCTCGCTTTCCACCATTACCTAGTGCTTTGTTAGGAAGAACTGGCGGAAAAAACCCTCATCATCATCACTTCAGCCGAAAGACGTCCACTGCTGGATATGTCCAGCAGTGGACGTCTTTCGGCTGAAGTGATGATGATGGTCGTCGTAGAGATCCTTGGGGGAGGCTCATAAGCCTCCCCCAAGGATCTCCACGACGACCGGCCCTTCGCCTCCCGGATCCAGCGGTATCCCGCGACCTTCACCAGATCGTCGATCCACCTTATCCGGGGCCTACCCGCGCTGCGTCTTCCGGTGCGTGGCCGCCACTTGAGAACCCGTCAGCCCTATCGGGTATCGGTCCCACGGGCAATGTGCCCGGCCCACTGCCTTAAGTGTTGCAATTCTTCTGGCTATGTCGGTTACTCTCGTTTTTCTACGGATCTTCTCATTTTTGATTCGATCACGCAGTGAAACTCCAAGCATAGCCCTCTCCACACAGCCACTTGCAATTCTTCGGGCTATGTCGATTACTCTCGTTCTTCTATGGTTCTCCTATCCAGCTTATCTGTAGCAAACACCATGTCCCTTCTTCCACTTATAATAAATGAAGAAGGTGAATTGGTTTGTAGAATTACTAAAGCTGCATTGTGGATTTCTCAGTGACACTAATAGGTGACGAAAATAAGTGATCGATGCGAAACGACAATTAAGAATAAAAATAACGATGCATTAAAATCAACCTTTGTTTCAGTTTTACTTTGTATCCATAGACAAATGGTGCGATCGATTAAAATGATATGAATAGACTATTTGCTTTGTAGGTTCATTACAACGACCACTATAAATCTAGTGAATTTTTTATAAGTGACTTGGAAAAGTGCAGTGTAAAACCAAACAACGGTGGTTTAAAATTAGATCTTGTTTTATTTTAGTTTGTAACCTCCCAATAAGGACAAATAGTGATCGGCTTGGATGTTGTTCTCCGAATAAATAGGTATGAGTCAAGCGCTAGTAATTTTCCTTCGCAGCGTCATATTCCATATTATCTTTTGGCAATCATCAAATTAGATTTTAAGAAACTGGTTTTCGTAGAAGGCTCATAAGTATCCTATGAATTTGCAATCGGTTAATTTCTTGAGAGAAAAGGTATTAGGTATTTTTGCCTTACGGGGGACGAACCCCCGTCTCCTTAGGCCCCGAGTGTGACCAGCGTGTGTGAGTAGCTCCCGCACGCGCATTGCACTGGTCACCCCGGTACCCGGGTAATCCTCCCTTGGCGCGGAAGCCGGCCAAAATAGGCCGGTAAGCCCTGAGAGTGGCACGGAGTCAGATCTTCGGGCCGAGCCCGTGTCACTCTCAACGCAGGGCTCCAGGGTAACCGAGTGGTTTTAGTGGATATTTCCGGGTCCGGCCGGGCGAGTCCCACACACGCCTGTCGCCAGCTAGCGGCGGGTAGGTGCCTAAATGCATTCACACTCGTTAAAAAAAAAAAGGTATTTTTTCCTTATACTTTTTCTTTCATAAATCATGTCGTATTTAGAATTATTCATTCGTGAAATTTCACTTTGCACTATTTGAACAGTGCAAAGAATTTATGCAAAACAACTATATGAATTACTCAATCAATTAAAAGTAATTAAAAGATTATAATTAAAACAGTAAAATAAACTGAGTAAATTAATTCGTTTAACGCAGAATGGAACTCAAATAATTGTAGTAAAAAATAAATTCTTGTGATAATGAAGCGGACTGGAATGTCTACTAGTTTATAGGATAAAAACTGGACAAATTCAGAATACGACGCTGTTTTATGATTGGATTTTAATGAAATTTTACCCTAAGTTTGCACATTGTCTCGGTGGTAGGCCATAACATCGGCTGCCGGCAAGTTACCACCCACCAGACAAAGTCTTGCCATAAGCGATTCGTCGTGTTCCGGCATGATGTCTGGTGAAGCCGTACGGAGGACGAGGTCTGAACGGTGTGTTGCGATGTGGCGGGTACGATACTTAAATGTTGTTGTGTCAGGAGTTTGGTCGTGAAGAGTCTCCAGATCAATCTCCCTCTAGCACAGCTTCGTTTGGTCGTGTTGTTCTTGGGTTTAACATTGCATCACCTCGCTCAACTGCCGTCATCCTTCCTATTCCTTAGTTTTTTAAGTGAATAGGCTTAATAAACTAGTGCGCTTTACCAGCAACGATTGCATCACTGCTTAGTATCAGGCGGGATTGCAGTCAAGCACTACTTTACAATTATTAAAAAAAAAAAAAAACATGTTTATCTATAAAACAGCTAATTTTAAGTTCAGTGCATCTGTTTCTTTCTATTTCATTAAAAAAGGACAGAAGATAAAATGTCACCTGTCAAATTAGTGCGCTCCTGACGTAAAATGGCGTATTTTAGTCGCCATGTTTATAATCGCGTCTAAACTGTCTATGGAGTATCTTAATTTGACAGGATTAAATTGAAATGTTATCTTCTATCTTTTTCTTAACGGAATGGAAAGAAAAGATTGCACATAACTTAAAATTAGCTTAGATTGTGAACAACAGAATCAACGCCAATATCTTCTTTACATCGTGTTTTCGTTTCGCAATGGCATCGCTTTCCTTTATTATCGTAAGTGGTTACTACGGCTCCATTTGGACTAAAAACATGCTATTGAGGGCACCTCACCTGCCAAGAGTGGTGGAGTTAGTGATTATGGTAATGTGCTGGTCCGTTACCCATTATGGGTAGTTTGAGTTAATGGATGCTGAAGACTATAGTGTATTACGCTCTTTAGATGATGTAGTGCACAAGGCTTAGCGAAATAATAGAATGATTGGTGTTCTATCTATAGGTATACGACAAAAGCAAAAGAAGTTGGGCAGAACATCTAGCTCAATCGTATGTTTCGCGATCTCCGGCGTAGGTGTGAGATAGAATACCAGGGTGGTTTTTAATTAGTAAGAATCTGACAAACGCCGCAGTAATTTGCCAGCTTCCGTAGCGTAACGGTAGCGAATGCGGCCGCTGCGTACAGTGCAAATATTTGTATGCATGAATATGAATATTTGCACTGCCTGATTGTGCCTCGGAAAGCACGTTAAGCCGTTGGTCCCGGTTGTCATACGAACATCTAATGGCAGTCGTTACGGGTTATTGGAGTCCTCAAAAGTCCCACAATTGGTCTAACTGCAATGCTTCGATATCGCCTTCGGGTTGTGGAGGTTAGACGGCAGTCGTTTCACGGAAAATATCGATGTTTAGCCAAAATCAGCAGTTAGACTGGTAAAGCGGACCCCAGACTCCAAAGCTGAAAGCTTCGGATGCTACTCAGATTAAGACATTCAGAAGCGGGAAGTAGAGTTATACTTATGCTGTAACCGAATGTTGGCCAAGGTTATGCTAAAAACAGGTCATGGTCAGGACCTGGATGAGGGACGCATGGAACTGGGCCCCAATTCTCGTATTTAAAAATGTCTAAAATCAAGTTACAGTCGACTCATCTCCGTGATAAATAAATGTTAAAAACTTGTCTAAATGTAGAGAAATTAGACTGTGAACATTGCAAAAATTCGTAGAATTACCTCTTTGGATGGATAGCAGCAGGAAAAGAACGTTTATGCCCAGCATTGGGTGATTCTGGGTTGAAACGATAATGGTTTTTTTTTTTTTTGATATCGCATCTCGCAGGTGGCTACTAAGAGACCGTAACTACTTAATCGGACTTTCCTGTGGATGCTTTAATTAAAATTAAAGCCTCCAGCCAGGGGCACTTAAAACTAAATTAAAATTAGGCGACTACGCAGTAAGGGCACCCCCCGTGGGGTACGAACCTCGGCTTAGGGCGTCGCTAGAGAGGACAGCAAGGGGCGGCTGGATCGAAAACGATAATGGTGATAATAGAATCAAAAGACGAATATGATTCAGCAGTCCATGTTGTAACAATATTCGTTCTATAGAACGCACTTTTATGATAGAATTTAGAAGTTCTTCACCGTTTTCGACTGAAGTAAGCGAAGAAGAAACTTTTTTTTTGTATAAAATAATTTTGCCCCACACTAGGAATTTCTTCTGTATCGTGGGTGCGTTTGCATACATATAAACTCACACACACAAAGAGCTAGACTAAAAAAAAAACTGTTGTAGGTCATACTAATATTTGTTCCATGAGGGAATGAACCCGCGACAAGCAGCGCAGCATTCAATAGCTTAACCGCAACCCCAAACGTGTCCCGTCACAAATGCATAACTCCGACGTATGACGTTCAAAAATACACTTCTTCTTTCTTTTTTTTTGGCTTCGCACGGTTTGTGCATTTAGCCAAAGTCACGTAATGAATTATTCATGTCGAAAAAGACGGCCGCGTGAACCGTCTTACGAGGGAGGAGGGAGGTTTGAGACAAAGTCATGATGTGGCCTATGCTGCGATATTTCACTGTTCTTTATGAATTATTTACTGGATGCACTTTTTACTACATAAATCACGCACTTTTATTTAGTAAACAACACTATAAATAATTTTAAAGTCCAATGAAAAACGAGCGTGACACCCAGGTTGACTTTCCCGCCAAAAACCACAAAAAAAAAAAAAAAACACTTTAGAAAAAGTGCAAATGAAGATCGAAGTACCCTCCATTTACTTTTTTGGCAAATGTATTCATTCATTTAACTTCTCGGTAAAATGATGAGCTGAATAATTCTGAAACAAGGTTAGTTGGATAAGTCATGATTATTTTTATGCCAATATTCTCAATAAATAAATATATATTTTACCTTAATGTAGTCGCCCAAAGTTATGTGATTAATTTATGAAATTTTTTCCTCATATTGAGGTAATCTGTAAACAAGCAGAAACAGACGAGCAAGTGCATTTGAGTTTGTTTTTTTTTTTTCATTTCTTTATAAACTAATTGCTGACCGCAATCACTTACAGTATTAATCTGGTGATAGAAATCGTTAATAGTAAAAACACGCTAGACCCACACTATTGTTCCAGTCACTCGATGTATGCGATATAAAAAAGAGACGAAATGCTTCATCTATACCATCGCCTAGCTCCATAAAGAATAGAGGTAAACAAACCAATTTAGGGTTATCACAACTCACGTTTTACAAATCTCCCGTTATTTACATGATTATCAACTTTTACATGCCAGCTATTTATTAATAATTCCTATTGCAGCATATTTCAATAGAATTACTAAAATAACATGCATAATAACTTGGTATTTCGAAAAACCATTAAAAAGTCGACATTAATTTTACGTGATAGCCCTACAAAAAAAGAAAGATGGACGAAATCCAAGTATTAAACACATTTTGTGGAATTCAACCAATGAATAAAGTTAAGGCATTTGTCAATCCAATTTTGCATACTTTAATTACTTTCAAATCACATACCACATGCATTCTAATACTTTGAAGTATGGACTAATCATAATATATGTATCAAAAAATTTAACCTATTAGGAAATTAGATTACATGTATGTCATATTTCATTCAAATCGGTTAAGCGTTCTATGCAAATCATAAATATCTAAACATAAATAAACTGTTTACATTAGTAGGAAGTAGGATTATTACTTTTAAGAAAATAATCTACGTAGAAAAGGTTGTTAACATCTGCCTTTTAGGCGTAACCTACTCGTTGCCTAGCAACGGTTTGTTTACCTCTATTCTTTATCGAATTTGGCTCAACTATAGATCGTAGTGGTGTCAACTATGTAAGGGTGGATACCCGCCGTACGACGAGTCGTCCGATGATGAAACGCAGATGGGAGAATCAAATCATGCAAATCCCTCACACACTCTCCAAAATGCTTTCTATAGAACACCGACTGGCTGGCTAATCTTCGCCTGTGCTCCAGGCTCCATATTTTAGTATAGATGCTACTATTATTTTACTAAGTTATCATCATCATCTCAGCTTTAATCCCAGTTGCATCCGAAGCTTTTTCAGCTTTGGAGCCTGGGGTCCGCTTTACTATTCTAACTGCTGATTTTGGCTAAACATCGATATTTTCCGTGAAGCGACTGCCGTCTGACCTCCACAACCCGAAGGCGATATCAAAGCATTGCAGTTAGACCAATTGTTGCACTTTTGAGGGCTCCAATAACCCGTAACGACTGCCATTAGATGTTCGTATGGCAATCGGGACCAACGGCTTAATGTGATTTCCGAGGCACTACCAGCTAAAATTAAAACCTATTTAAAATATTAGTAGGATACAGAAAACCTTTAATAACATCACAGTAAGTTCCATTTTTGCGACATTTTTTAATTACTTGGAAAAATAGGGTAGAGTCGGTGTAAGGAGTAGAAGTTTATGGCATAGAAAACAGCTTATTTCTTATTTTGAATAAAATCAGAAAAAATGATCTGACAATAAATTTTGTGCATTTGAAGTAAACTTAGAACAATACAAGAAAACATTTTCAAAAGTTAAAAATAAATTGAAGAAAAAATATCGCGCGTATAGCTAATTACTATTATTTTCTTTTTTTTTGGAAATTATAAACTAGCGCTTGACCGCAATCTGCCTGATGGTAAGCAGTGGTGCAATCGTTATTGGTATGGTGCACTTGTTTATTAAGAGCCTATTCACTCTAGCCTTGAAGACACTCAAATTGTAGTCCGACGGAAACACCGCCGCTGGCAAAATGTTCCAGTCTCTCGATGTACGCGGTATGAAAAAGGAAGCGAAACGCTTCGTCCGAGTCGTAAGGGTGGAAACTCGCAGTGCGACGGGTTGTCCGTTGGTGGAATGGAGATGGGGGAACTAAATCATGCAATAAGCCCTTAATAATCATCTTCTTCTTCGTTTCGTTCTTGACAGAACGTTCGTGGTCACTATGACTGAATTCGAGACGTTGATGTAGCTCGCCGCACGATCTCTCTCCATCTATCCCTGTTGGACGACAGTCTGGAGCATTCATTTACAGGTCCCCTTACTGCCGACTTGATTTGGTCGGTCCACCTCATCGGTGACCTTCCACGAGGTCTGTTCCCTTCTACTTTGCCCTTAGTTATAATACGTGCGTTGGATTTATCAGTTATTTCGTAGTGCGGTCCTATAGCTGAAAATATTCCCGAATATGGCTTTAGTTCTACAACTAAAGCCATATACGGGAATATTTTCAGCTATAAGTTCTACAATTAAAGTCATATACGGGAATATTTTCAGCTATAAGTTCTACAATTAAAGCCATATACGGGAATATTTTCAGCTATAAGATCTACAATTAAAGCCATATACGGGAATATTTTCAGCTATGGGACCGCACTACGAAATAACTGATAAATCCAACGCACGTATACGTAACGCACTAAGGGCAAAGTAGAAGTGAACAGACCCATCTAGAAAATAATATGGTGTTTTGTAAGTAGTTATGATGATGATGAAAGATGGGAAAAAATGTCCGGTATATTATAGGATTCGGTGATATTCCCGAAACCTTTCCTAACGTAAGATAATAATAACAAAAGTAGGTTATGAGGTTTACTAAATCAGGGATCATTGGCCAAAGGTGTTGGGGTTATCATGTTACCTCATTAGGATGCCATATCCTTTATATTCGAAATGGAATCCGATGTGGACTCAACATGGCTTATGTTAAGACGCAAGGCAAATGAATATTTGAAGAATATAATGTAGGCGAAACATTATTAGGAATTTATTTATCATTTATTTTATTATTTATGTACACACAATAAAATACATAAAGATACGACAAAATTAAGATCTGAGTACAAAGATGCTGCTTATTTCTTAAGAATTTTCTTCCAGCAGTCCTGCGAAAGGAGAAGTAAAACAGATATGTAGGGATATGATACAAGAATATGATATGTTATTATAACATTAGCTATGTTGGGCGTCTCTCTAAAGGACCGCATCAGAAATGAGGTGATCCAACAGAGGACCAAAGTTACCGACATAGTTGAGAGGATTAGCAAGCTGAAGTGGCAATGGGCTGGTCACATATGCCGCAGGACCGACAACCGTTGGGGTAAACGAGTCCTCGAGTGGAGACCGCGTCTCGGCAAACTTAGCCGCCCTTGGGCGAGATGGAGCGACGACATCAAAAAGGTGGCCGGTAGTGGCTGGCGGAGAACTGCTCAGGATCGAACTTGTTGGCGTGCCATGGAGGAGGCCTATGTCCAGCAGTGGAGGAGTAGAGGCTGATGATGAAATTAAATGAAATCTTTTATTAAGCAAGTAGGATCATTTATCACTTTTACACTTCATATTTTTTTAAACTAGATGGAGCCGGCATTTCCTGACTACCTCTGAGAAGAAATAGCCGAAGCAAACTCAGGGATCATCGTCTTTTTTCAAGCCCAGACATTAAAAATGAAAACGTTTACAATAATATACGTGATTAAAAAAAAAACAGTGTTTAAGGATGATAATAACATTTCTGTTTTTTGGTATCTGATTATATTGCAAGCTCTTGGTAAATTAACCCCTTTTGCCTTGTTAGGTACCATTAACAGGTATGTGGATTGATATAATATTTCTTCAACCTTCGTACTTACATCTTAGGTTACGTTAGATATAATTACAACATCTCAGAGTTACTATTTGTAGCATAGTTTGTAAATACTTCCCTGTTTGCTAATGCTAATATATGATCAAAAGCCACTCATCATTTCAATCATCATCAACCTTTTATCGTCCCACTGCTAGGCACAGGTCTCCTCTCTTATAGAGAAGGATTGAGCGTAATCACCACGCTTGCTCAATGCGGGTTGGCGATTTCAGACTTAAAGTCCAGGTTTCCTTAAGATGTTTTCCTTCACCTTCAGTCATTGGTGTCCAAGATATACTTAGAAAGTACATATAACTTTTCAGAAAAGTTACATTGGTACTTGCCTGACCTGGAATCGAACCCGCACACTCATACTTGAGAGGCTGGTTTTTAAACCACTGGGTCACCACGACTTTTTTATTATCATTTCAATAAAATAAATATATTTCTCAAAAGTGTGAACAAAATGACACTAGACATATACGTTGATAACGGTTTAGTTAGGTTCATATGAATTTCAACAATAAATTATGTATCTATAAATATATGGAACAGTATACAATATGGCTGTTTTAATAATGCAGAATCTCATGCATCGATTCAACATCGCATGGAATCATTTAGAACTTTCACAAAACTCATATTAGGTACACAACTGTAAATGATCTTGCTTTGCTGCAAAGCAATAACATTACAAAATTTTAAGTTCAGTTTGTCTTTTTAGGGTGCTCCAGTGCTGTTAATGCTGATCCTAATCATCTCTATGACAATTTTTTTAATATATACTGTAAGCTATTTGATTCCACCTTTGTTCCCAAGACTATCTCTGTTAATAGTAGCGCATCTTTCTCTGATTGGGCTACCATCGGTATTCATAAAAGTAGAACTCGGCTTTATGAACTGTATAATGAGAGAATTTATATTAACACTGTTGAATTCAATTTGTACGTTAGAAAATATTCAAAATTATTTAAACAAGTTTGTTATATGGCCAAGTCACGTTACTTGAGTTCAAAGATAAAACACAGTGGCAATGTAATTAAAACGACTTGGAAAATTATTAATAGTGAAACGGGAAGGTCCAGTGATAGAAATACTGACTATAGCCTGTCTATTAATAACAACATAATTAAATCAGACTCGCAAGTCTCTGAGGCATTTGAAAATTTCTTTTCGGATATTCCTGTTTCAACTACTAAATCCCTAAACTCATCACCTTCTGTTGCCGAGTCTTTGCTTAAAGAAAATGTTAATGTTTGTGATTCGGAGTTTCATTTTGAATATGTTATCAGTAGAGATATAATTAAAATCTTTCACACTCTAAATGTAAAAAAGACTGCTGACCTATGGGGCCATTCGGTGGAAGTTGCTAAGTCTATTATTGATATTGTGGCACCCACTCTAGCTGATATCTTTAATGCTTGTATTGACTGTGGAGAGTTTCCTGATCTCATGAAAAATAGTAAAATAATACCTTTGTTTAAATCAGGTAGTACATCAGACCCCACAAATTATAGACCTATTTCTGTACTACCTATCTTTAGTAAAATTTTTGAGAAATTAATTTTAAACCAAATGCAAATTTTTTTTAATAAACAAATTATTACATAGCAAACAGTTCGGTTTTACAAGGGGTCGTTCAACTACTGATGCCGGTGTTGAACTTCTAGGACATATTTATAATGCATGGGAGGATAAATGCGATGCCTTGGGCATCTTTTGTGATTTGTCTAAGGCATTCGATTGCGTTCTTCACGATACGTTAATCAGGAAACTCCGCCACTACGGGATCCGGAATTCTGCACTGGATCTTATTACATCTTACTTGGGTGGTAGGATTCAAAGCGTTGACGTTAATGGAACAAGATCTTCCGGGTCTTTGGTAACGATGGGAGTCCCACAGGGGTCAATTCTTGGTCCTTTTTTGTTTCTTATTTACATCAATGACCTGCCGTACCTAATAAAGGATAACCACGATATAGTGTTGTTTGCAGATGACACTTCACTTTTATTTAAACTGAAACGTCAGCAGCAGGTTACTGATGGTGTAAATAGCGCGATCTCCAAAGTAGTCCATTGGTTTAATGTTAATAATTTACTCTTAAACGAGAAAAAAACCAAATGCATTAAGTTTACTCTACCTCACGTTAGGCAGGTGGAAACTAAAGTGTTGATAAAGGGCGAAGAATTGAAATCTGAAGACAGCACAGTATTCTTAGGTATAACTCTGGATGCTAAGCTTCAATGGGGTCCACATATAGAAAAATTGTCAAAAAAACTAAGTTCTGCTGCATACGCAGTTAGAACAATTCGTAATTTGACTGATGTTGAGACGGCCCGTTTAGTGTACTTTGGCTATTTCCATAGCGTAATGTCGTACGGCATTCTGTTGTGGGGAAATGCTGCCGATATTCAAACAATATTTGTTTTGCAGAAACGAGCTGTTCGTGCAATTTATAAATTAAGTCCGAGACACTCTCTCAGAGAAAAATTTAAAGAGATTAATGTACTGACCGTGCCGTCTCAATATATTTATGAAAATCTTTTGTATGCTCATAAAAATATAAAATTGTTTAAAAAATACAGTGATGTCCATAATATAAATACTAGGAACAGGCACAAATTTATTGTACCTACAACAAGGCTCAAGAAAATAGGTGGCTCCTTCAGATGCCAATGTATACATTTTTACAATGGACTTCCAGAGGTGGTTCAAGATCTGAGCCTGAATAAATTCAAATCCTTCATTAAACGTAAGTTGTGTCAGAAAGCATTTTATAGTGTGAAGGATTATATTGAGGACAAAAAGGCTTAGGCTTGAGCTGCGTCCGATTTCTATACACTGATTGTTCTCTGATTTTTCCTCTTGTAGTTTTAATATGTAATTGTTTATGTTATTAATTCAAAACCTGTATTACACACTATGTAGCCAAGCATATTGTACGTTACGGAATTGTATCGCTGACAGAGGTGTTCGGCACTTGTACAGCTACACAGGAGCTAAACTTTCCACAGATTCGGGAACACTGTTGGAGCTGCTGAACCTTGGACAAAACTATCTTAGCATTGTATAGATTCAATTTCTTAGTATTGTATAATTGCATGGCAAACGTGTGAGCACAATGTACGAATGTGCTGTAAGGCATTTTTTGTTGGGTTAGTCTTTTTTATTGACTTGATAGTGCTCTGGCTGTTGAGAGTATGTCATGCTCACTCAAATGTCTCGCTGATGGTGGTGTGTGTGTTGGGTCATTGGGTTCCCTTGAATATGGTTGAGCTGAATGATGCTGATCCATTCGTCATGTTCGTGAACGGACGCCGTCGGAGGGGACTGGTCATCTCTTAGCTGCTACGGCGTATTTTTATTTCTGAATTGATTTTTGTGTGTTTTCCATAATGGACGCTCTCGGCGTACAATTTATTTCTGCATCGTTCTCACACGGTTGATTTCAACATGAATGATGTAATCAAATATTTGTAACAATAGCTTGAAAATTTAAAAGAGTGTCCATGGAGTTTCTTGCCCGTTCTTTTCCATAGGTACCTACTCTTTGGAATGGGCGACTAGCTTAATCTTATTGACTGACCGACCTTCTGACAATTCAAAAGTGCCTGTAACTGGTTTATTTGAAATAAATGCTTTGATTTTGATTTTGAGGGTTTCGTACCTAAAAGGGAAAACGGAACCCTATTCATGAGACTTCGCTGTCCGTCTGTCCGTCCGTCTGTCACCAGGCTGTATCTCATTAACCGTAATAGCTAGACAGCTGAAATTTTCCGAAATTATGTATTTTTGTCACTGCTATAACAATAATAACGAAAAATTTAAAAAAATAGTTTTAAGGGGGGCTCCCGTACAACAAACCTAATTTTTTTGCCGTTTTTGACTCCATATTAACAACGGAAATAGATAGACCTTTGAATGTTCACAGTATACCTATTTGGTTATACAGTATGTTAACTAACAGAGGGCGTTCCCGTTAACCCGAAATAGTATAGCATACATACATGCTAAAAAAAATATTTCTAAAAATGTTTTAAAATTTTTTCCAATATGAAAATATTCAATAAATATTTTAAATTGACATGTAAAAGAAACACACTGTACACGCAAACATGAAAGATGGCAACGTCGCAATTTATTTATACATGACGACTACTATTTTGATTTAAAACAGGAGGTTTTAAATTTATTTCCAATTAGAATTTTTTTTTTATTCGGATTTTTTTATGCTTATTTTTCTATGCTGATAATTTTATTTTAATCTATTAATGATATATATTAACGAGTTTATGGGAACGCCCTCTGTTATTTAACATACTGTATATTAAAATTAAAAATAAATAAAATAAATATTGAAGGGGGCCTCCTATACAATAAACGTGATTTTTATGCCGTTTCTAAAGATAATAGTTGAGTTCGACTCGCACTTAGCCGGTTTGGTTTTTTCATTCAGATCTTCAACCCTATTAGAATACACATAAGGTCAACATTTAAGTACTGAGCACCTCAACAGGCGTTCGGTATTTAAAATCTGGTACAGTACAGCCAGGAAAATTAATTAATTGAACAAATTGACACGCTACGTTGCCTTGTTGTAGCCATTTGCAATATAATACACGAAGAATTTAAAAAAAGTCGTGGTAGCCTAGTGGTTAAAACACCAGCCTCTCAAGTATGAGTGTGCGGGTTGGATTCCAGGTCAGGCAAGTACCAATGTAACTTTGCTAAAGTTATGTGTACTTTCTAAGTATATCTTGGACACCAATGACTGAAGGTGAAGGAAAACATCTTGAGGAAACCTGGACTTTAAGTCTGAAATCGCCAACCCGCATTAAGTAAGCGTGGTGATTACGCTCAATCCTTCTCTGGACGAGAGGCCTGAGACCTGGGCCCAGCAGTGGGACGATAAAAAGGTTGATGATGACACGAAGAATTCATTGTAGTTGTCAATTTGTTAAACTATAAATTAATTTCTCCAAACAGACCAAAACCCGATAAAATCATAATAAAAATGATGATAGTGAATCTTCACACGTAACTATTTCAATAAAACCGTATATAAATTAACCATAAACCGAAAATACCAATGTTAGAATGCTATAAAAGGCAGGTGACATATTAGCATATACTTTTGGCTTTGTAGCTCTATTATAAAAATTAGTTATCCAAACGATGTAGAATAAATTTGGTCGACCATAAATGATTATTTACACCTCTATGTTAAAAAACTTACGTAATTTTAAATCGACAAATATGTTACAGGTATAATTGTAGTAGTAGGTATACAAAATTTGGATTCAGTGGAGAGACGTGCAAAGAGGCTGATTGGTGACCCTGATTTAACTCGAGTTGGTCTCCAAAGCCTAGAGCACAGGCGTAGAGTAGCCAGCCTTACGGTGTTCTATAGGATGCATTTCGGGGAGTGTGCGAGGGAGTTGCATGATTTAATTCCCCCATCTCCGTTCCACCAGCGGACGACCCGTCGTACGGCTGGTTTCCACCCTTACGTTGTTAACACCAGATTACGATCCGGACGAAGCGCTTCGCCTCCTCCTTTATACCGCGTACATCGAGGGACTGGAACAATTTGCCCGCGGCGGTGTTTCCGTCGGACTACAATTTGAGTGTCTTCAAGGCTAAAGTGAATAGGCTCTTAATAAACTAGTGCGCTTTACCATCAACGATTGCGTCACTGCTTACCATCAGGCAGGATTGCGGTCAAGCGCTGGTTTATAATTTGTAGAAAAAAAAAAAATTATAGACTCAGACCGCAGGCTAACATTGGCACATCGTGATGGGGTCCACGAAGACCGATGCCTCCTGGGTCAGGGTTGCGGGTTGGGTAAACAAGAAACCGTGCCCCTGGCCAAAAAGTCCTGGCTGGTAACAGTCTGACACGCCCTGCCGCTCCGTCCAGAGCGGGAGAACTCATTTGATGATATCCAATCCCAACTTTTCTATTGTTTCTTTGGTCGCCAATGTCAGCCCTTTTTTTTTAAAAAGGGCTAACATTGGCGACGTGACTAGTTCTTTAAAAAGGTACGTGGCGCTTGGTGCACAGGCAAATGAACACGAAAGACGGATTTAGTCAGTAAAAGTCTGACACGGCCTTCCGCTCCGCCCAGAGCGGAAGAGGTCATTTGATGATTTCCCACACACAAAAGGGCTTGCTGAAACCAGCTGACTTCTTGACTTCCGTATTCTTCTGGAAACGGTCAGGACGTTCCTCTATCTGACAGGTGATAGGTTGGACCCTGTTCCCGGTACTGCTGGGATACTATGTTTTATATTTTTGGATGTTTTTGTTTTATATTTTTACTTAAAAAACTTTTAAAATGTAGTTTATAAATACTTAAAGATATAAAGGAGTTACTAAAAAGTTAACCCTCTATTACTGGAATATTTTATTAAGTACCTAAAACCCAGTCTCTAAAAGTGTGTCTCATCAATAAAATCGGTTAACACGCTACCAAATTCATATGTCAACTACTGTACTGCTTGACTGAAATCATAATGATTAATCAAATCACTCAAGAACCGTGGCTTGACACTAGATTAGTTAATAAAAAATTAAACACATAAGCAAGAGCCGAGAACAATAACAATAATTCTCAAATCAATATAAAT
The DNA here is from genome assembly GCA_017933935.1 of Sesamia nonagrioides. Classification (NCBI taxonomy): domain Eukaryota; kingdom Metazoa; phylum Arthropoda; class Insecta; order Lepidoptera; family Noctuidae; genus Sesamia; species Sesamia nonagrioides. The sequence continues at coordinate 289,335 of JADWQK010000795.1, read as the reverse complement.
ATCATCCTGATTATAGTAAAGTATACGTCATAATATTTATTAATTATAAACTAAGTCAGCACCTTAAAAACGTAATCTTAACCTGCGTGGTAAAACATTGCGTAACAATTTCAAAACAAATTAGAAGCAATGGGTTTATTTTGACAGTTCAATAAGATTCATTATATTCGTTGCTGAGCAGACACTTTTTTCAAACACATACAGCAATGGATTGGCTATATGCTTCCAAATTATTCTAATTGGAGTAATGTTATGGAATGTTACGGAATTAGGGTGCTGAATCATTTTGAAGGAAATTGCTATTGCTTTATGATTTGCGACAAATTTATCCCCTTAACAACAATGAAGGTTGGTGAACTGACAAAATCAAAGCCATTGTTAGTGATTGTGTGTTCAGCTATTGCCCTTCAATCTTTCAATGTCCTATTCCTTCTAAGCGAAAAGGTTATTCCACCGAGAAAAGTAAAATAGATTTACTAGCTAAGTAGCTAACACATAATTGGTTCCTGGCTAGTTAATTCTTTCCTATGATCATGTAATCTAATCCTAATGGTCACTCACTGGTTACAAAACCATTCCGTTTGTATAATACTCGGAAATTTAAGTCGCATTCCCTTATACGTCTGTCTCTATGGTTCACGGTCAACTACTAAACTTGTAGAACATTTTGTAGATAAAAAAGTAGTCAAAAAAATCTTGGAGCACGTATGCTATGTTTATTTTAGATCTTGCTATACGAGTTATTAAACGCAGTTTGTTTATAGGAGTTAGGTATATTTACTAGCATAATGTCTTTAAATATTGTTGTTACAAAAGTTAACTCCACTCTACATTTATCACGAAATTTACTGATAAAATAATAAAGAGAGCAAGCAATAGTGAGCTATATTGACCGCCAATAATTGATAATTATCAAGCCTAGCATTGAATTTAATTGATAAAGAACCATAGTCATAAAGATTATATAATCAGTGATAACACGGTATCAGCTGATAAGGTGACAAAAGTGAGCAAGTCAATGAAACAAGAAAAAACATATGTTGGACCACACTTAATATTAATTATCTAAAAGTTAAACAGAGCATTACTCATCCGTTACTCAAACAGTAAACAAAACAATAAATCAAACATGAATATTATTGATCAATTAATTCGCGACACAACCGTTAGTGTAACTTATTATTTGTTTGTAACCCTATCAAATCAGTACGGGGACTTTATCCCGGGTAATGTCCGGTCTTCAACGGTTTCGGTTCACCCAATAAACCGTACGACGAGGTAGGGTTAACACCAAAATATTCAAACCCAACATGTAAAAAATCTCAGTAATGCAGGTCGATGAATATCCATATGTCTACATTACTATATCTTTCTAGATGAACTCACCATTTCAGAGAAAGCGCTCTTGGGCCTTCTAGCCGGCGTTCCATTCATCCTGCTACCGGACACGACTTTAAGAAAACAAAACAAACCGACCAATCAGATCGCACACAACTTTTTCACGGACACTTGTGGAGTTCACCACTGTCAAACTTTAGCATTGAACCTTTGCAATAATTTTTAAATAAACTTGCTGTTATATTAACTGAGTAATAAACTTTAGAATGCACTTAATTCAATCGATGACTTCATGCAATTATTTGCTGATAAGTTATCGAGAAGTTGTGACTTAAAGCCAGTCGTGCCGTACGAGTCGTCGGCCCCGAGGTTCGAGTGAGACTGAGGGAGCCGGGAGGCACTCAGCACGCAGTCGCTTGCCGGCGACTCGTTCGCCAACCGACCTGCATTTTTTACGCGCCGGACAATGGGTTAACTATTTTGGAGGTTAAGTTTCAAATGCACGAGGTAAATAAGGGTTGGATATTTAAGACTCCATTAAAACTGCGTTATAGTTGAATAATCAAGATATTCAATGCCACGGTTGTTTACTTACTACAGCTGGAGCGAGCACACATGATTCACTTAAGGCATGTTTACACTCTATATTTAGTTGGTCTCCGGTTAATCTTGGGTTGCGCCTGCGACGATGACGTAATCTGCCACATTTTTATCGGCTGATAAAGGACAGCAATTATTGTGATCTCGAGTGGCGTGACCTCTGGTCTTTCTTAGTATCGTACCGGTCACTAAACATGACTCGAGGAATAGTTTTAGTTCACTTTGTTTGTGAATTATTTAATTAAAAACTCATTTTAGATAATAATGATACTCATTAATTATTATCTAAAATGAGTTCTGTTATCTCATCTGGAGATATGAATAAATAAAATATGTATTTACAGTTTTATTTTGATAAAAAAGTGTGAAACTAAGTCTGCTTTTTATTTATTTTTATCATCATCGTCACCATGTCAGCCACAGGAGTTCCACTGCTGGACATAGGCCTTTTTTTTCCGGGGTGGAAATCCTCAATGGATGTCCGCCGCCCTGGGGTGGGCGACGAGGTCTGTCAGACTCTTACTGACTAAAACCACCCCGGTGTCTCTTCTATCACGAGCGCGCGTAGGGCCGCGGGAGTCTAAATTCTTCCACGGCCCCACACCCTCGTGCTGGCCCGGTCTGTCCGGGCCTCCTCTCCTGCACGGGGTAGTGGGGTGTCAAACTACCCCTTGCATCGCCTCACAGGCGCGCGCCAACACACGCGCGCGCCTCCGCCTCGGGGTGCATAGAATAGGGGGCGGGGACTTCCCCATGTCCCTCGCCCCTGGACCCATTCATGGGGGGCGGAAGAGGGCGTCATCCGCCCTTCTTCGGCGCCCGGTGCGTCTTCTGCGGCCCGGGAAGGGAGTTGAGATCTCCCTCTCCCGTTCCGCAGCTTCCTTCTGCGACATCACGTCCTCGCAGAAGGACACCACCGCGTCCCATGACTCTGCGCTACCGACCATCCTCCGCACTACTGCCGGCAGCATCAGGTCGCCCCTACTTCATTTGGACAAGGACACGGCGCTGCTCCTCCCAAGCTACGCACTCGGAGAGCGTGTGCTGCGCCGTGTCCTCCCCGCATTGGACGCAGTGGTGGCACCGAGCATCCGGCTCCCTGCCTAAGCGACGCAGGTACTTGCCGAAGCAGCTATGCCCCGACAGTGCCTGCGTCACCCTAAACGACAGGGAGCCGTGCCTTCTCCCGAGCCAGTCGTCGAGTACTGGCCGGCGGTAGGGCGCATAAGCCTCTGCCGCCAGTCCGCCACCAGGACCTGACGGAGCTCCCCTCGGCGCAGCTCGATCTGCCGCTGCGCCGGACTGGAGCCCCGTGTCCGCTCTTCCTCGCGCCATCGGTACAATGACGCGAGTACTTTCGCCTCTAGGTCCCAGGGCGAGGATCCGGCCAGGACGCAAGCCGCCTCGTAGGAAATCGTGCGATACCCGCGGACGACCCTGACGGCCATCGCCCTCTGCGGCTTGCGCAGAATGGCGAGTGTTCCGGCCGTCAGGTCCATCGCCCACACAGGGGCCCCATATAGGGTCATGGACCGCACGATTCCCACGTACAACCTCCTACAGGCGGCGCTTGGGCCCCCATCAGCTTGGGCGCCAGCCGCCGGAAGTGGGGCCCGAATTCCCATCGGCTGTCGAGCACCAATCCCAGGTACTTCATGGTGGACTCGACAGCTATCCGGACCCCATTGACCACGATATGTGAATCCGGCGCCGGCGCACTTCGGGGGCCATGGAAAGCCATGGCCTCCGACTTGTCAAGGGCCACCTCCAGGCCCAGGCGCCGGATGCGGTTCACCGCCTGTGACACCGCAGCCGTGGCTATCAACGTCGCTTCCCTGTGCGAGCTCCCCCGGACAGTGACAAGCGTGTCGTCCGCATAACACGTCAAGTCGGCGCCCTCGGCCTCTACTGGGCACAGGTCTCCTCTCGACAGCCACTTTACTTTGTGAAAATTATGGCGAAGGAAAACATCATAAGGGAACCGCAATGTTCTAGAACACAAAAAAAAAATCGAAGACATATTGTGACAACTATCCAACCCACCCTGGAACTGCGTGGTGGATTACCGCCCACTTCCTTCCCACAGAGAGAAGGCGCGTGTCCCAGCGTTGGGAACATTGTAGGCTTATAATTTATGTAACAAAAGCACTATGAATAAACAAGTCACCTTCAAAATAATTGTAGAGCAAACAGGTTATGTGGTTAATATATGTTAGCTCTTGATTATAATATCGTCCATTATGTCTAGACTATGAATGTAATATAAAGGCTATTATATGTTTTTTACATATAGATATCTATTCCTTTTATATTTTATAGTCGTATAGAGGACATATCTTACATTGCTTTACGATTGGTCCAGCGGTTTGAGCGTGAAGAATTGACAAACACACATCTCACCCACAAACTTTCGCCTATACATAACATTAGTGTGTAAACATTTATTTATTACTAGCTTTCCGCCCGCGGCTTCGCCCGCGTGGAGTTCGGTTATATCGCGCTTTTTAGATCTCCCTCGGGAACATTATTTTTTTCCGGAATAAAAGGTAGCCTATGTTCTTTCTCAGGGTCTAAAGACTGTCTGTGCCAAATTTCATCAAAATCTGTTGAGACGTTTAAGCGGGAAAGCGTAACAGACAGACAGACAGACAGACAGACAGACAGACAGACAGATAGACAGACAGACAGACAGAGTTAGTTACTTTCGCATTTATAATATTATAGTATGGATACAACATTATTTTTTGTTCATGCGAAACATGTGTCCAGTATTTTAAGTAGAGGATCTATGTACAAAATTTCAAAAAGATATCGTCAAAAACCACAAAGTTATGAGCTTGTTGTCCTATACTTGGCTGTCCCAACAAAAATATGGTCCACGCTCCGCTCAGGCGGGCGAGCGGTGCATTGACCTCTGGCGTCAGCTGTTGCGCGGGCGATGATCGACCTAAGCTGCGAACCGCGCTCGGTAACCATATTGCAACAGTTTCTAAATGTATTTGTGAAAAAATATAACATGTTGTAAAAATGATTGGAATCGATTCAGTTGCTTATTCTGAACAATAAATATAATAGTATAAACAAAAAATAACGTTTACAATAATAATAATAACAAAAAGAATAACTTATGAGGTAGGTGAACTTAAAAAACTTAGGAATAGGAAGGATGAAGGCAGTTGAGCGAGGTGATGCAATGTTAAACGCAAGACCAACACGACCAAACGATGCTGCGCTAGAGGGAGATTGATCTGGAGACTCTCCACAACCAAACTCCCGACACAACAACATTTGGCGCATCGTACCCGCCACACAACACAACACAACTGCTCAGACCCTTCCTCCGCACGGCTTCACCAGACATCATGCCGCAGTCGAAAAGACATTTCCCCTTGACATACTTGAAATCATCATCATCATACATGATGATGATGATGATTTCAAGTGATGATGAAGTTCACTGCTGGACAAAGGCCTCCCCCAAAGATTTCAAAAAGGCCGGTTGGACGCGGCCTGCTTCCAGCGCTAGCCTGCGATTTTGGTCAAGTCATCCGACCACCTAGTCGGTGGCTATCTAATTCTGCGCTTGCCGGTACGTGGTCGCCATTCAAGAGCCTTTCTGCCCCATCGGCCATCGGCTCTACGTGCTATGTGCCCCGCCCACTGCCACTTCATAGAGATAATCCGCTGGGCTATGTCGGCGACTTTCGTTCTTCTACTAATCTATTTATTCCTGATTCGATCAGGTAGAGAAACACCTAGCCTTTTCCTTAGCTCTCTGTGCGACCTTGAGCTTTCTTATGAGGCCCATAGTGAGGGACCACGTTTCCGATCCATATGTCATCACCGGTTAAAGACTTTTGTCTTTTGGCACTGAGGTATTTTGGACGAAATCCTTTAAATAGAGTTCATCATCATCATCATTTCAGCCAAAAGACGTCCACTGCTGGCCTGCCCTCAAGTATCTCCACAACGACCAGTTACCGATTGATATTCCCAGAAGGCTAAGTGCCTAGAACCTGACGTGCTACGAATGCATAAGTGCTTATACAAAACAGCTGATTTATTCAAGGACGGAATAATGGTATTCGTGATATGTATCGAATATATTAAGGGGCTTTATTGATGCTCAGCCAGCAAGTATATTTAGACTGGAATAGTGAGTGTCATTAATATACTTGTTAGGGTTCCGTAGTCAAATGGCAAAAAACGGAACCTTTATAGATTCGTCATGTCTGTCTGTCCGTCCGTATGTCACAGCCATTTTTTTTTTCCGAAACTATAGGAGCTATACTGTTGAAACTTGGTAGGTAGATATATTCTGTGAAACCCATTAAGATTTTGATGGAAAAATAAAAAAAAAATGATAACAAATATTGGGGGCTCCCCATACTTAGAAGTGAAACTCAAAATTTTTTTTTTCATCATACACATACATGTGGGGATCTATGGATAGGTCTTCAAAAATGACATAGAGGTTTCTAAAATATTCTTTTTCTAAACCGAATAGTTTGCGTGACAGACGCTTCCAAAGTGGAAAAGAGTAGGTCCCCCCCCCCTCTTACTTCTAAAATAAGAAAATATAAATCTAAAAAAAAATATGATGTACTTACATTACTATAAAAACTACCAACGAAAATTGTTTTGAACGAGATCTAGTAAGTAGTTTTTTTTAATCCCTCGTAAACCGTAAACCGATAAAAACGTAAATCGTTAATTTCATAAATCAATGGTACGGAACCCTTTGTGCGTGAGTCCGACACACACTTGGCCGGTTTTTTATTTTGTGCTATTGTCACATCGTCACGTCAGAACCGTTTGAGTATGAATGTGAACGGATTAAGGAAGAGGAACAATGTTTGCAGGAATACATCTCTAGAGGAACATTACTCGTAATTATTTTTTTAAACCTATAGAAAACAATTAACACTGGGAATTACTCCTGAATCGTGAGTGCGTTTACAAATATGTAATCTCACATACACAAACAGCCAGACCCGGAACAACTACCTGTTATGTAGGCCATACGAATATTTTTTCTTTGCGGGGATCGAACCCGCGACACGCAGCGCAGTAGTCGATCTCTCAACCACTGCACCGACCGTGTCGTCAAAATTTTAAGGAAATTGTGAACTTAGTCTCAGATGTCAAAAAATTCACGATATAATTTTACTACATTCTTAGTACGTTGCGAGGAGAATGTGGCTAGATTTTGAAGTTTTTATTAACGGAAAATGGCCTCCTGTTGTTAGTCAATATTCGGGATAGCCGGACAAAGGCCCCGCTGTAATCACAATAACATATTGTTATAAAACCTGTGAGTTCTTGCTTGTCTACTTCTTCCCATGAGAGAAGTATAAAGTTGATGAATTTGAGTCAGCAACGATAACATTTTTTTTTTTAATTGCTCTAGATAATGTGAACATAGTGATGGGTATTCGTTATTCTATCTGCCAATTCCCAGACAGTAAAGCAGTAGCCAACAATTCGATATCCTATTAAAAGATCAAAACACAAACAAAACAAAACACCCTGAGCTCCACTTTTAACAACGTTTTGAATATGTAACAATGCCATCTCCTAAAAACGCACCCGGCGTTTTCGTTCCAAACCAAAGACTTCCCGCGTCGATCAAATGCCACCCTGTCTTCCTCTGAAAAACGGCGGCAAAATCTATGACTCACTTGTCATAATTAAAAAATGTGCGTTCCGAAATTCTTATTACATTATTATTGGCTAAAATGTAGTGTGTAGTTTTGTATCAAAATCGGTTGAGAGGTTTAAGCGGGAAAGCGTAAGAGACAGACAGACAGACAGATAGACAGACAGAGTTACTTTCGCATTTATAATATTAGTATGGATTTAAGTACTTATTTATTTAAATAGTGTTAAGATTATTTTTTCATTATAATGTTTTCAACTAAAGCGCCTGCTACTAATCTCTTCACCACCTATGGTTGACTGGTAGAGAATGCCTAAGGCATGCCAAGTCCGCCTCTGTACAAGTTATGGGCGAAAGAATAAATAAATAAAATGTCCTTTATGACACTTAATCCATACTAATATTTTAAATGCGAAAGTAACTCTGTCTGTCTGTCTGTCTGTCTGTTACGCTTTTCCGCTTAAACCTCTCAACCGCTTTTGATGAAATTTGGCACAGACAATCTTTAGACCCTGAGAAAGAACATAGACTACCTTTTATCCCGGAAAAATTTGATGTTCCCGAGGGAAATCTAAAAAGCGCGATATAACCGACCTCCACGCGGGCGAAGCCGCGGGCGGAAAGCTAGTATCTAATACTATTGAAAAACACACGATATCAACCGAGAACCTTAAAACTTGGAAGTCTGCCCACACCGTATCCGAGGCACCTTGAGCGTAACTAACAAAAGTCGCCAGTTCGCAGGTAGGTACGGCGTCCGCAAACCAGTTGACGATATTCTAATAAGCCGGGCGAGGTAAAAGTACCGGTACTCGGCACAAGTGTGACGGGCCCAGGAATGTACAGGCCTTGTGGAATTGTGGACCAAGTGTGACCAAGTGGGGGTGGGTAGACGTAAGTCACCTTGTCAACATTGGCTCCGTGTGTAATAATATTTTTTAAATAGTAAACCTGCATCTTAATACATTAGCAACCAAAAAGTGTTCATAAAATATCCTAAATAACTAGTACGAGTGTTATCTCTGAACTATATGTGAGATATGTGAAATTATAACATCATTAATCTAACAGTGCATGGAAGCCACAACGGTTAAAAAAAAAAAACGGTTCTAGTTTAATTATTGTCAACAGTATCACACGAATTTTATTCCAGTGTTAATAAATAATATATAATATTAAGTCAAAATTGAACTTAACAAAAAAAGAAAACTAAACTTTATGTGTGCGGGTTGCAGTAAAAAGTTTGGAAAAATATTGTAACGGCAATATATCGCGTTGACCGAGTATTTTTTTGTGTACTTTGTGATCACCAATTTCAAATTTAATCCAACAGTCGAATTGGTCGAGCGGTATTGCAACAGGTTTAAAGTTGCGACAAGTGTCGCAAGTTCGAACCCAAGTTAAACAGAGTTCTTTTTGCGTAATATATAAATTTAAAAAATGTCTTCTAACTTGAACAAGGGAGTAAGCAGTGACAGCAAGACAAGATCCAAAGTCACATGTAATATTTGTAAGAAATATGTCAATATAAAAAACACTGCTCTATGTTCAATCTGCAAAAAGAGATATGAATTTGACTGTGTGGGTTATCCAGAAGCAACCTATCGGTTAAAGGACGTCGAGGAAAGAAAAAAATGGAGGTGCAATATTTGCATCAAAAACAAAAAAGATGCTGATGTTGCTACTTCTAATATTACGCTCAGGAAAAACAACGTTCCTCGACTAAACCTTTACTTGAACAACCGATGATTGCTATACAACATTCACCGCCTACCCCGGAAATAATTAAGGCAAATATATCTACGGAGAACTCTTTCGAATCTTTGCTGGTGGATGAAGATATAGATATTTTGTCTCATACTTTAGAGAGAAATCCAGAACTATATAGAAGCTGTCCAAATCTAAAATCCAACAACTTTGACCTCATTGAAGAATTGGAAAAGAAAGTTACTATGCTGGCTAAGAACCTGGAAATTGCTGAAAATGAAATAGCTAACTTACTATCGGAAAATTGTAACCTTAAAAAACAAATGTCTATGTATGGTTCTCAAATAAACCAACTAAAAGATATCTGTAAATCTACCCCCAAAAGACCAGCAATGAAAAAAAGAAGCAAGGAACCCATCCAAACTAAGCTAGACTTCTCAGCGCAATCAGTTACTCCAAAGACTCAATGCTTGCAAACAAGCGACGAGGTGCAGAGTCTACAAGAATCTCGGGTAACCAACAATTACATAACTAACCAAATATTAGTGGATTCCCCAAACAAAGAACTACATGGACACTTAAAGCGGGATTTCCAATTAAAAACACATACAAAGAGCAATATTTACATCATTGGAGACGAAAAAGTAAGAGGCCTAGCAGCACAACTTATACATACCAAGACTGGTAAATGGAATGACAACTATAACATTGAGGGTAAAGTTCTACCACATGCTTCTTCTTGCGAGATCCTGCGGAATCCAGTTGGTGCTATACGCAACCTATCTGACAATGATATTGTTATACTCTCAGTTGGTAAACATGACAAGAATCCATACTTATTGTTAACAAATCTCTGTAGATCTTTGTGTAGTTTAAGCAATTGTACAATATTTATAATGAATGTGACAGAAAACAGGTTTCTTAATGTTAAAAAACTAAATCATGAACTAAAATTATTCACAAAAAATTTTAAGAATTGTAAGTTTATAGAAGTCAATCAATTAGATATAGATTACCATAAAAAGCTTTCAGAATTAGAATTGATGACTTTCAAAGTTAATATAGAGATTGATTTTATACAATATGAAAAGATGACAAAACAAGCTTTAGCCGCACGAAAACCACTTAATGGCAATATTAAAAACACAAAATCATTTTTTCGTGGCTAAATCCCCCGTTACCGTTTCCGTGTATGAAAATTCAAAACACGATTGCCGACATAGTAATTTACGAATCCTGCATCAAAATATAGCCGGCCTCTGTAATAAATTAGACATAATAGAAATAACTTTATCTGAATTAGTAGAAAAAAACAAGGAAGTAGATATTTTATGTTTCAGTGAAACTTTTGTTAAGCAAGGTACTGAAGCGAATATCAAACTCGTTAATTTTAAAGTGGCCGCACTATTTAGTAGAGATAAATGTAGAGGGGGTACTTGTATTCTGACTAATAAGAAATTTGACACAAAAACACTAGATATCCCGTCAGGTATAGCTACAGAATTTTACTTTGAAAGCTGTGGCGTAGAGGTAATTGGCTTGAATCTGATAGTGGTAATTGTCTACAGAATACCTGATCAGAGAAAGGCCCAAATCGGTGTATTTCTGCATAAACTTGACCAATTGTTAAATTATATGACTGACCAATACAAGCGGAAAAAAATTATAATTAGTGGGGATTGGAATATAGATATTTTAAAACATAACTCCTCAACAAAGGAACTTCTAAGCATTCTAAATAACTACAATTTTGAAGCACACATTGAAACACCAACGCGGGCGAACTCGTGTATTGATCAAATCGCCAGTAACATACGGAATGTTCAGTCAGAAACACTTCACCTTAGCTTGTCAGATCATGAGACAGCGCAAACAGTTACGATAAAAACAAATAAACATAACAAAATAATTTGTTGGTCTGAATTCAAACGTGACTATTGTGCGGAAAATCTTGAGAAATTTCGAGAATGTATGTCTTCTCTCTCATTTTCGGAAACATTTAACGCTGATACCTTATCAGAGGCCTTCAGTTTATTTTATGAAACATTCACTTTATTTTACGATTTGTGCTTTCCGATTATTAAGGTCAAAGTCAATAATAAGCCAGTTACAAAAAAATGGATAACAAAAGGCTTAAAAAAATCTAGCAAAACAAAAAGACAGCTTTATTTAAATTTTAAAAATTGTAAATTGAATAAAAAACAAAATGAGAAAGTTTACAAACTTTATAGTCAAAAGTTTAAATATTGTGCACAGAAAGCGCAGAAACTTATGAATACAAGGTATATACAAAAACATAAGAATAAATGTATTGCTACTTGGAATGCAATATACTCAACAATAAATAATAATATTTTGTATAAAAATGACATTAATGAAATAAATTATAATAACGTAACATATAATAATCCATCTGACATCTGCAATATATTTAATGACTATTTTATTAATTTGACATCGCGCCAACCATTTAATTCTAATTATATTAAGCTCAATCATTATAACTTTAATGTTAATACTATTTTCCTTAATCCTGTAGATGTAAATGAAGTGTACAAGATTATAATGTCCCTAAATAATAGTAAAACTAGCGGATATGATGGCATAACCACACAGGTTTTGAAAGATTGTGCTAGTTATATATGTCATCCACTAGCACATATTATTAACCTATCTTTCTTAGAAGGCATATTTCCGGATCAGCTCAAATTGTCTATCGTAAAACCGCTATTTAAGAAGGGGAAAAAGACAGACCCAAATAACTACCGGCCTATCACATTAGTACCTATCATGTCAAAAATTTTTGAGAAGGCAATGCATATAAGGTTAAACATTTTTTTAAGTAAACATGACATATTATGCAAAGAGCAGTTCGGTTTCCGTAAAGGTTGTTCAACTGCTCTTGCCATCTTCAACTTTATTAAACTTGTAACGGAGACTATTAACAATGGCAATCCAGCTGTATCATTATTTTTTGACATGAGTAAGGCTTTTGATTTTGTTAATCACTCGAAGTTATTAAACAAATTAGACTTCTACGGCATAAGGGGCAAAGCCTATGAATGGGTGTCTAGTTATTTAAAAAATAGGAAGCAATATACAGAGATATCCAAAGTTATAAAAAAACGTGATAAATTATATTCTAAAGAGAATTTTAAATCAGTAGCAATAATAAATAAGTGTGGTGTGCCTCAGGGTAGTATTCTTGGTCCTTTGCTTTTCTTACTTTACATTAACGATCTTCCTGAGGCTACTCTGCAAAAATGTATTCTTTTTGCAGATGATACCACTGTTATTATAAAATGTGAGGATAACATTAATTACAAATCTGTTACTGAAGAAACCCTGTCAGCTATAACTAGTTGGATGGAAAATAACGACTTACAAATAAATGTAAGCAAGACCAAAATAATAGAATTTAACTCGTATAATTCTAAACAGTTAACTTTAGATATTAGCTATAAAGATGAAAAAATTGAACAAGTAGATGAAATTAAATTTTTGGGTATTAATGTAGACAAAAATCTTAATTGGAAAAGCCATGTGGAACATATCTGTCACAAACTTGATAGATTTGTGTTTGCATTAAAGAAGCTACGACAAAATGTTTCTGTGGAGGCTGCTCTTGCGGCTTACCATGGCTATGTATCGTCTGTCCTAAGCTATGGACTTATTATGTGGGGTAATTCGACCGATATCGATAGGGTATTCAAACTCCAGAAACGCTGCATACGGGTCATAAACAAGGCATGGTTTTTAGATAGTTGTAAACCTCTATTTAAAAAGAATAATATTCTTCCACTTCCCTGTATGTACATAAGAGATATCTGCGTCTTCACTAAGACACACATGCATTATTTTAGGCAACATATTGAAGTTGTGTCAAGGCAAAAAAGGGCTAAGTTTCGCAACTTATTATATCAGCCATCTACTCGTAAAATATATATATAAGAAAAATGTGTATAATATGTGTATTTTGATTTATAATAAAATTCCTAATGAATTGAAATTATTGCAGGGTAATGATTTTAAAATCAAATTGACAGCGTGGTTACAAAATAATTGCTATTATAGCCTTGAGGAATTTTTGGGACATAGACATGATAGTATGTAGTTATGATGTATAAATATGATTTATGAGTTCTGGTGTGTAATGGCAATTTTCTTTTATATAGTTAATAGTTTCTTTTTTTTTTTTTTAGACTTGTATTGACATTTTTTATTATGTTGACATTTATATTATATTATCAATCATATTATGCGGACATTCATATTGTATGTTTGATATTGACTTTTCTAATTATAGTTATTGACATTTACTTTAATTTATTTGAATGACATTTTAGATTTTGAATGTGGATATTTTTTTTTTCATGTTATTGTGCTATTTTTGGAAATTTGGCTATTTTTTTTTTATAATCTGTTCTGTCATCTTAATGTTTAATTTTAACTTTTTTTTTTCTCAATTATAATTTGCACGCCTGCTTGCAGGCAGAATACAATTAACTTCTGGGCTTTAAGAGCTTCCCTTGAACAATGTATTTTGTATTTTCTGGCAAATAAATATTTTGATTTGATTTGATTTGATTTGATTTGATTTGATATCAGAAGCCATCTCGGCAGTCACCCCCTTCTTAGCCATATCATCCTTCACACATTCCATCCATCGTTTCTTTGGTCTTCCCCTACTCTTATAGCCATCAACATTCATAATTAAAACTCTCCTCACGACATTCTCCTCATTTCTCCGTAACACATGCCCGTACCATGACAACCGATTTCCACACAACTTTTCAGCTACCGGTGCCACTTTCAGACTTCCTCTTATGTACTCATTTCTTATTCTATCCATTCGTGTAACACCACACATCCCTCTTAGCATTCTCATCTCGGCTGCATGCAATTGCCTTTCATTCATCCCTTTCGTAGCCCAACATTCTGATCCATACAAGACAGCAGGTCGGATCATGGTTTTCTATATTTTCCCCTTAAGTTTAAGGGGAATGCGGGAGTCGCAGATTGTTCCCGTGACCTGCCGCCATTTCATCCTTTTCTGTCCTTTTCTTTATAAAATAAAAAAAAGACGCACTTAACTTAAATTTAGTTTAGTTTGTGAACGAGGAAATCGGGGCCATTATCTATCACAGGTTGTCGAAAGTATTGTCAGGTTCATCGAGGTATGGCACAGAATGGAGGAAGCGAATATGTTAGTTTTAGTTCCTGAGACGCTCCGGGCCGGGGCGATTTGAATCGGCATAAAAATTACTACGTGCTTATCGTGAATAATGGGTTCTTTTTTCGAAAATCTTCTTTTGATTTTCCTTTTGTCATTTAGATGATGGAGCATTCTACTCCAATACAACATAAGCATGTACATAGAAAAAAAATCACATTAATTAGGGCAGGAATTACATAAAAAAAGTGATCTGCTGTCTTTACATATCTACTTAAACTTCTTCCAATCATCAACAATATCATCATCATCATCATAATCTCAGTTACATGAAGTCCACTGATGGACATAGGCCTCCTCCAAGGATTTCCAAAAACAACGGTTGGGCGCGGCCTGCACCCAGCGCTTCCCTGCGAGAGCTATGGAGAGGGCTATGCTAGGTGTTTCTCTACGTGATCGAATCAAGAATGAAGAGATTCGTAGAAGAACTAAAGTCGCCGACATAGCCCAGCAGATTAGCTCTCTGAAGTGGCAGTGGGCGGGACACAGCACGTAGATCCAATGGCCGATGGGACAGAAAGGGTCTTGAATGGCGACCACGTACCAGCAAGCACAGCGTCGAACGCCCACCGACTAGGTGGTCGGATGATCTGACTAAAATCAACAATATACAATGAAGTAATATTTATTCTACTGAACCAGTTCTTCCCTCAAACCTCTTTAGCATTATTATTCTGTTAAACGTAACAGCTCTTTCACCAGCAAATTAATTATTTAATCAGATGGTCCTTCACATAGCCTCGGCTTACTAACAATCTATTCAATCTCTAACCCTTAACAAAACCAATCTATAACTTATAAATCCCCATAGATACCCTTCAGCATAAACTACATGCTACCAGCCCTATTGGAGTGACCTTAACCCTACCGTGGTTAATTGTAACTATTTTTAGATCGTTACCCAGTGAACGATGGACGAAATGCGGCAAGATAGGGTTGATATATTGATGTGGGGGTTGTTTTTTCTATTTTATGTTGCAGGAATTGTTTATTATTAAATAGGGTGTTTGAGTAGTCTCTTAACCGTTGTAATTAATAGCTTTGTTCAACATTAATAAAAAGGGGTGCTTTTGTATAAACGTACTCGACTCTGGACTTCGTAAAATGATGAGGACCATTGACCATGATTATGATTCCCTGTTGCAATTGTACAAATGTATATTATCAAGATTCTTGGTTTTAAAGTTGGATATAATAAAACATTTAGATTACGAAATATTTTACTAATTTTTCTCTTTTTGTATTTGTTACTAACCACAGCGGATGACACATTTTTTATTTATATAAATAAACTAGCTTTCCGCCCGCGGCTTCGCCCGCGTGGAGTTCGGTTATATCGCGCTTTTTAGATTTCCCTCGGGAACATCATTTTTTTCCGGGATAAAAGATAGCCTATGTTCTTTCTCAGGGTCTAAAGATTGTCTGTGCCAAATTTCATCAAAATCGGTTGAGAGGTTTAAAGCGTAACAGACAGACAGACAGAGTTACTTTCGCATTTATAATATTAGTATGGATATGTTTAATAACAAAAAAGTCTTTTTTTATTTTTATTGCATACTAGCTTTCCGCCCGCGGCTTCGCCCGCGTGGAGTTCGTTTATATCGCGCTTTTTAGATTTCCCTCGGGAACATCAATTATTTCCGGGACAAAAGGTAGCCTATGTCTATGTCTTGCCATGGCGCCTCCGCCGGGCCGGAGCAAGCGGGGTAGACCAAAGAAGTGTTGGCTTGACGTTGTAAGAGATGACATGCGTGCCAACAATCTCACACCACAGGATGCTAAAGATCGCGCGAAATGGAGGAAATTAAGTAAGAAAGCGGACCCCGGGCTCCAACGCGAAAGCCGCGGATGCAACCGGGATAAACGCTGAGATGATGATGATGACAAAAGGTAGCCTATGTTCTTTCTCAGAGTCTAAAGATTGTCTGTGCAAAAAATCATCAAAATCGGTTGAGAGGTTTAAGCGGGAAAACGGAACAGACAGACAGACAGACAGACAGACAGACAGAGTTACTTTCGCATTTATAATATTAGTATGGATTATCCGGATTGAAACTTAACCTACCAGGCTACCATATTATATATTAATTGAACTCTTCCGATATTACACAAAAGGACCCTTGGGTTCACCGAAGATCTGGCTCAAGGCTAAACACCCCGACCTTGTATCAAGGTCCCTACTACCTCGATCGCAATATGTACCATACACATTGCCTGCTCTGCCCTCCTAGTTAATTTATATCTTAAATCTGGCATTCTGTACAACATGGCGCTACATTTTCATCATTTGCGCTCCATTTAAAATGCGGTTTTGGTAATTGTCGTGTTCACTGCAATGCAGTTTGGAATAAAATGTCGTTAATCACTGCTGCACGTGGGGGACTCATAAAAATGATGTTCTAGGTGTATTTTCTGACGCAATGACAGCTAATTGTTCTGCTGCAAACAAATCATCATCATCATCATCATCCCAGCGTTAATCCCAGTCGCATCCGAAGCCTTTTCAGCTTTGGAGTCTGGGGTCCGCTTTACCAGTCCAACTGCTGGTATGGCTAAACTTCGACATTTTCCGTGAAGCAACTGCCGTCTGATCTCCACAACCCGAAGGCGACATCGAAGCATTGCAGTTAGACCAATTGTTGGATTTTTGAGGGCTCCGACAACCCGTAACGACTGCCACTACATGTTCGTATGGCAACCGGGACCAACGGCTTAACGTGCTTTCCGAGGCACGACCAGGCCAGTGCAAATATTCATATTCATGCATACAAATATTTGCACTGTGCGGGGATCGAACCCGCGCCACCTTGCGCAGCGGCCGCGTCCGCTACCGCTACGCCACGGAGGCTGCAAAGAAATGAATATATTTAATCCGCCATATTGTTGCCTCTTAGCATCCTCTTAGCAGCGGCCCGATGATGTTTAATTTTGACAGCTACTAATCAATTGCTTAGCATCCTCTTAGCGCTAAACAGATTTTATGAATAAGAATTTTGCTAATCAGTTGCTTAGCAATTGATTAAAGTCTTATGAATAAGACTGATTATCTCTACTCAAGTTTTTAATAGTGCATTCCCTTTTTTATATAATTACTAGCTTTCCGCCCGCGGCTTCGCCCGCGTGGAGGTCGGTTATATCGCGCTTTTTAGATTTCCCTCGGGAACATCAAATTTTTCCGGGATAAAATGTAGCCTAAGTTCTTTCTCAGGGTCTAAAGATTGTCTGTGCCAAATTTCATCAAAATCGGTTGAGAGGTTTAAGCGGGAAAGCGTAACAGACAGACAGACGGACAGACCGATAGACAGACAGACAGAGTTACTTTCGCATTTATAATATTAGTATGGATAGTATGGATATAGGAGGAACTCGAATTCGTCGAGAACACGGTTTCCTGGGGATCACGCTTGACTCGAGGCTACAATGGGGTCCTCATTTAACATCTCTGGCAGGACGGCTTAATTCAGCAGCATATGCTGTCAGAAAAATTTACTGATGTAGATACTGCGAGACTAGTCTATTTTAGCTACTTTCATAGTATCATGTCATACGGTATTTTGCTTTGGGGACGGGGTGCAGACATAGAGTCTATTTTTATTCTGCAGAAAAGAGCTATAAGAGCCATATATAATCTCCGCAGACGCGATTCTCTTAGGGAACTATTTAAAGAAATAAACATCCTTACGGTCCTTTGTCAATACATTTACGAAAACATTATGTATGTTCGGAAAAATATTGATCTTTTTAATAAGATAAGTGACAGGCACAATTTTAATACTAGGAATAGAGACAACTTAGATCAACCTCGGTTCAGACTGGCTAGAGTAAATAGTTCTTTTATGGGATACTGTGTAAAATTTTATAATAAAATACCGCTAGCGATTCAACAACTCAATGAGTCTAAATTTAAAACATGCATTAAACGCACGCTGTGTAAACAAGCATATTATAAACTGGAAGATTATATTCTTGATAAAAATGCTTGGCTAAATGCCAGTCCTGCTCCACAGCCACAGACAATTTTGTAGGTTTGGAAGAGATTCCCCCTTTTTGTTGTTTTCCAAATATTCCTTTTTTATTTTTATTTGTTTATTTCAATTGTGCACGGGATTTTGCTGCCATGATTTTGCAAATAATATATTGTATAATGTAAAAGCACTTTCCAAGTTTGTGAATGTGAGGCACCATGGACTATGGTATGTTTTTTTTTATCCATACTAATATTATAAATGCGAAAGTAACTCTGTCTGTCTGTCTGTCGGTCTGTCTGTCTGTCTGTCTGTCTGTCTGTCTGTCTGTCTGTCTGTCTGTCTGTCTGTCTGTCTGTTACGCTTTCCCGCTTAAACCTTTCAACCGATTTTGATGAAATTTGGCACAGACAATCTTTAGATCCTGAGAAAGAACATGGGCTACCTTTTATCCCGGAAAAATTTGATGTTCCCGAGGGAAATCTAAAAAGCGCGATATAACCGAACTCCACGCGGGCGAAGCCGCGGGCGGAAAGCTAGTATATATATAACTTGTTTTTCATTACGAGCATGGCAGTTGAGAGTTTGTCATGCTCTCTCACATGTCTCGCTGATGGTGGCGCGTGTTGTTGGGTCATTTGGTTCCCTTCAAAATGGTTGAGCTAAGCGGGGCTGATGCGCGCGTCATGCTCGTGAACGGGGGCCGTCAGTGGAGACTGGTCATCTCTTAGCTGCCAGTGGGCTTGATTAATTTTCTATCTTTTAGTTATTTTTTATAATTATACATTGTGCTCACATGATAGAAGCAACAGAAATATGTAACGAAAGCATGTAATCCATATTATGATTTTAAAAGGGTGTCCATGGAGTTTCTTGCACGTTCTTCTCCATAGAGACCTACGCTTTGGAACGTGCAATTTAGCTTCACTTTTCTTGGACTGACCGACATTGACTATTCAAAAGCACCAACTGTTGGTTAATTTGAAATAAACAATTTGGATTTGATTTGATTTATATAGTATGGATAAACTAGTGCTTGACCCATAGATGTAGGATTTCATTGCTATCTATGGCTTGACCGCAATCTTACCGGTTGGTAAGCCGTGATGCCATCGGTGATGGTAAAGCGCGCTAGTTTATTACGAGCGTATTTACTCAAAAATACTGAGTGAGTAGGAAGGAAGACGACAGACGACTGATAGCCTCCGTAGCGTAGCGGTAGCAAACGCGGCCGCTGCGCTAGAAGGTGCGGGTTCGAACCCCGCGCAGTGCAAATATTTGTATTCAAAAAATGAATAGGTATTTGCACTGGTCGTGCCTCGGAAAGCCCCGATTGCCATACGAATATCTAATGGCAGTCGTTACGGGTTGTTGAAGCCCTCAAAAGTCCAACAATTGGTCTAACTGCAATGCTTCGATATCGCCTTCGGGTTGTGGAGGTCAGACGGCAGTCGCTTCACGGAAAATATCGAAGTTTAGCCAAATTCAGTATTTGGACTGGTAAAGCGGACCCCAGACTCCAAAGCTGAAAAAGCTTCGGATGCGTCTGGGATTAACGCTGAGATGATGATGATGATAAGGAAAGGTGGTATATAAAGTAAAAAGTGGGTATATACCCACTTTTTAGTAGTTACTACTTCACCGTCTCACTCTCATATTTTTAAAGTTTGACACAAGGTCAAAATTCAAGAACTTGCTTGTCCACTGGCACATCTGCGGAAATTGCATTATATAGCATACCCCATAGCCGGGCACTGCCCCCTAAGATACAGGTTTAGCCTAGTTTAGGGGACAGGGATAAACCTATTGTACCTATTGTAATGCAGTATTAATGTATATATGTATACTTGAGAGGCTGGTGTTTTAACCACTAGGCCACTAGGCTCTCAAGTACTTTCTAAGTATATCTTAGACACCAATAACATGATTAAAAGTTGAAGGAAAACATCTTCAGGAAACCTGGATTTTAAGTCTGAAATCGTCAACTCGGATTGAGCAAGCGTGGTGATTACGCTCAATTCTTCTCTGTATGAGAGGAGACCTGTGCCCAGCAGTGGGACGACAAAACGGTTGATGATGATGTATGCCTACCTTCAGACCTCTGTAGGTAGCAAGCCTACACCATTACCTAAACCTCTGCCTTATCCCTCAGGGGTCATATAAGCGTGATGTTATGTTAGTAGCTATCAATCTTTCATCTTAGTCATTAAATATCTGCAAGGAGACAGGTCTTGAAAGATTAATACTGTCAGAGTGTTGACGAGACATTATCGAAATCCTTACAAAGTTTGTACTATACTTCATTGGTTTAGATAGCTAACTAAAGGTAAACAATAAGCCACCTTACATATTTAACCGATTTATCGTAATACTAGTTATTTTAGTTTTTCATCATCAATATCATCAGCCTCTACTCGTCCACTGCTGGACATAGGCCTCCTCTATGGCACGCCAACAAGCTCGATCCTGAGTAGTCCTCCGCCAGCCAGTACTAGCCAGCTTTTTCTTCTTCTTCTGCTTCTCGGCAAACGTAGCGTCCTACGCTACGTTTGCCGAAACGCGGTCTCCACTCGAGGACTCGTTTACCCCAACGGTTGTCGGTCCTGCGGCATATGTGACCAGCCCATTGCCAAATTTTTCATTATGATGAACAGTTTTTTTTTTTATTTAGCAACGTCATAAATTGCAAAATTGAAATTGTTTGCGCAGTGGTTTAGCACACGGAACCAATATCTGTATGATCTAGAAGTAGTTGTTCCGGGTCTGGATGTTTGTGTATATGATTTTATATGTTTGTAAACGCACCCACCACAAAGGAGAAATTCCTAGTGGTGGACGTTTTTTATTAAAAAAATAAATAAAATAAATAAAACTTGGCTTATAAGGAGAGTACAATTGTAACGGACCATAACAACTGAAGTACCTGATATTACGTTTAGTCGGTTAATAGACACGTGTTTTTTTGTTTACTTTTAGTTAACTACCTAAACAGATGAAGTATAAACCTTTTTTGGAGTGCAACGCCTCTTCAGTCTGTAAAGTTCCATTAACCTTTTAGTGAACCAAAATAAAGGTCAAATTGAGAAAGATAACCCTTTTCATCATCATCGAGCGCGTCTTCGATCTTGAAGGGTCATCGGTACCTAGATATAGTATACATAGGGTTGCTTACCTCGAGTTCATTAATGTGTGTGGAGTGGAAGAGTGGAGACGATTCACTTTTCACTCATCATCATCACCTCAGCGTTTATCCCAGTTGCATCCGAAGCTTTTTCAGCTTTGGAGTCTGAGGTCCGCTTTTACCAGTCTAACTGCTGATATGGCTAAACTTCGACATTTTCCGTGAAGCGACTGCCGTCTGACCTCCACAACCCGAAGGTGACATCGAAACATTACAGCTGACCAATTGTTGGACTTTTTGAGGGCTCCAACAACCCTTTAACGACTGCCACTAGATGTTCGTATGGCAACCGGGACCAACGGCTTAACGTGCTTTCCGAGGCACGACCAGACCAGTGCAAACATTTGCACTGTGCGGGGATCGAACCCGCGCCACCTTGCGCAGCGGCCGCGTCCGCTACCGCTACGCCACGGAGGCTGTCATTCTTTACCAGCTGATATCTTTGGTATAGATTCATGATACATAGTTTTAACTTATAATAGTATTCTCAAAATTATTATACATAGGGTTGCTTACCTCGAGTTCTTTTTTTTTTTTATAAATTATAAACCAGCGCTTGACCGCAATCCTGCCTGATGGTAAGCAGTGACGCAATCGTTGATGGTAAAGCGCACTAGTTTATTAAGAGCCTATTCACTCTAGCCTCGAAGACACTCAAATTGTAGTCCGACGGAAACACCGCCGCGGGCAAATTGTTCCAGTCCCTCGATGTACGCGGTATAAAGGAGGAGGCGAAGCGCTTCGTCCGGATCGTAGTGGTGTTAACAACGTAAGGGTGGAAACCAGCCGTACGACGGGATTAATAGAATGCTAGTGGATACGATTCACTTGTCCACTACCTAAACTAAATTTAAGTTTATATCAGTCGACAATGTTCCCACTCCTGGGACCACAGCCTAATATCGGTGAGAGGGAGTGCGATTTTGGTAGATATCACATGTCTTCGGAGTTTTGTCTATAGGACATTCCGGTTTCCTCATGACGTTTACTTTACCATTTTGAGAGCAGTGAATTAGAATTTTAGTGCAGTGCATCTTTTTCTCACTATATCATTACGAAAAGGACAGAGGATATAAATATTAGGTACACTAGCTTTCCGCCCGCGGCTTCGCCCGCGTAAATTTCGGTTATATCGCGCTTTTTAGATTTCCCTCGGGAACATCAAATTTTTCCGGGATAAGAGGTGGCGTATGTCCTTTCTCAGGGTCTAAAAATTGTGTGCTTTCCGCCTGCGTCTTCGCCCGCGTGGTGTTCGGTTATATCGCGCTTTTTACATTTCCCTCGGGAATATCAAATTTTTCCGGGATAACAGGTAGCCTATGTTTTTTCTCAGGGTCCAAAGATTGTCTGTGCCAAATTTCATCAAAATGGGTTGAGAGGTTTAGGCGGGAAAGCGTAACAGACAGACAGATTTACTTTCGCATCTATAATATTAGTATGGATTAGCCCTGTCAAATTAAGATACTGAGACCTGATACATTAAGATACGAGACTGGAGCTTTTTTGGTGTAGATGTCAAATCATCAAATGTCCGAAGTGAAGGGCGTGACAGACTTTTACTGACTAAAACCCACCCGTGTTCTCTTTTGACCAATCCGCAAACAGGAGGCATCGGTCTTCGTGGACTCTGTCACGTTGTGCTGACATCTGTTTGAGGCACGCGTGAAACACAACGCGCCGTCGACCCGGGCCTGGTTGTTGGCCGGGAGTTCGATGTTGTCTCCTGACCAGGGCGTCTCCTGCGTCGGTTAGAGGCGTCAGGGCGCTGAGATCCTCGCTCTCTCATGCGCTCAACTTTCTCTTTTGCCAGCACCACTGCTTCGCAGAAGGACGTGACGGTCTGCCATGAATTCTTGCTCCGTATCATGGCCTGCAATAGTGCCGAATGCGAGAGATCGATGCCGATCACCGCCACGACAAAGACACGAAAAAAAAAATTAGGTACGTCAACTTACACCAGCCGCTGACTAATTACAAATGCGAAAGTAAGATTTGTTTGTCATACTTTCTCGCTAAAATGTCTGAATGGATTTGAATTAAATTTGACACATTGGTAGACCAAGACGTGAAGAAGGATAGAAGGTTACTTTCATCCTGGATTGCAGATTAAGTCGCGGGCAACAGCTAGCTTGTAAATTTTATTATTACGTACGCTATTACACGCTACAATAATAATCTAACTATTCGTTTGAAGCACATCGACCTCGATTTCAGGCTAAGTCAGCGTGCCTAAGTAATTAAGCTAACACCTGACTTGTATAGTACCGTTTATTAAGATATAAATGAGTTAAATTTTTAGCACAGTCATTTAGTAAATGGACTGTGTAATGTAACTATGTTTCTGTAACTTTTATCAAATTACTGGCCACTCGCGTTGATGTTGGAAATTATCCAACGGGAACACAATTATCAGACATAGTACCTGAAATGAAATGAAATCGTTTATTAAGCAAGTAGGATCACTGATCACTTTTACACGTCATTTGATCGTCATGAAGCCGGCATTTCCTAACTGACTACCTCTGAGAAGAAATAGCCGAAACAAACTCAGGGATCATCGTCTTTTTTCAAGTCCAGACATTAAAAATGAAAACGATTACAATAATTTACCTTATAATTACGCATATTGCTTAATAACAATGCTTAACAGAGCGAGCAGATCAGTCCCAAGCTTTTTTGTCTTCTAAATAATCTGTGATTTTATAATACCCCTTTTTGCAAAGTTTGGCCTTTATATAGTTTTTAAATCGTTTAATGGGTAAGTTTCGAATGTCCATGGGAAGCTTGTTGTAAAGTATTTACGAACGAGGACCATGAACGAGTTGCCTACTCTGCGAAGACGAGTGTGATGTACAGCAAGAGTGTGTTTGTTCCTGGTATTGATATTATGAGTATCGCTTATTTTCTTAAAATCCGATATATTTTTATGTACATACACAAGATTTTCAAATAGACAGCCTCCATGGCGTAGCGGTAGCGGACGCGGACACTGCGCACGGTGGCGCGGGTTCGATCCCCGCACAGTGCAAGTATTTGTATGCATGAATATGAATATTTGCACTGGTCTGGTCGTGCCTCGGAAAGCACGTTAAGCCGTTGGACCCGGTTGCCATACAAACATCTAGTGGCAGTCGTTACGGGTTGTTGGAGCCCTCAAAAGTCCAACAATTGGTCTAAATGCAATGCTTCGATGTCGCCTTCGGGTTGTGGAGGTCAGACGGCAGTCGCTTCACGGAAAATGTCGAAGTTTAGCCATATCAGCAGTTGGACTGGTAAAGCGGACCCCAGACTCCAAAGCTGAAAAAGGCTTCGGAAGCGACTGGGATTAACGCTGTGATGATAATGATGACAAGATTTTCAAATATATATTGTGAAGCTACAGTCAGAATGTTCACCTCTCTGAATTTTTCTCTAAGAGAATCTCTAGGACCAAGGTTGTAAATGGCTCGAACAGCCCTTTTCTGTAAAACAAAGATGGTAATGATGTCCGCACAAGTTCCACAGAGAAGAATCCCATAAGTCATAAGAATATAAAAATAACTAAAATAAACAATTCTGGCTGTATCTACATCAGTTATCTGTCTAATTTTCTTAACAGCAAAGGCGGCGGCACTGAGTCTACCCGAGCTGAGTCTACTGAGCTGAACAAAAAGTGTCCTATGGCCTATGGGTTAATCCAGGTTGTACACTACCTGTGTAGAAACTTTCATCCAAATCTGCCATCTTATCATCCCTCTTTTCTTTTCGCCAGCCTTCCATTCAAACATCCTTTTAATCTTTTACATCCTACTTAATATGTATTATAAACTTGAAAATTTGTATGAAGGTATTACGAGGAGTAGGAGCCGAGACGTGAGCACTAACGGTCAGACTACTCCATAAGTTTAAAGCCGCTCAGCGAGCTATGGAGCGGGCTATGTTGGGCGTCTCTCTAAAGGACCGCATCAGAAATGAGGTGATCGGACAGAGGACCAAAGTCACCGACATAGCTGAGAGGATTAGCAAGCTGAAGTGGCAATGGGCTGGTCACACGAGGACGAGCCTTCAAGTGGAGACCGCGTCTCGACAAACGTAGCGTAGGACGCCCTCGACGACGACGACGACATCAAAAAGCTGCTCAGGATCGAGCTTGTGGGCGTGTCATAGAAGAGGCCTATGTCCAGCAATGGACGAGTAGAGGCTGATGATGATGATGATAATGATGTTTGGATGTATTAAATGGATGTATGGAATCTGGATATTTACCCGATTGACGCCAGTGGGTTTACCCACCTCCCACCTCGCTTTTGCGTTGTTAGTTTTGGCACAAAATGATTAATATATTTTGATAAAATACGTTGCCGTTGTTGTATTTATTTTGCCTATACCTTGGATGCAATGTAATAGAATAAAAAGATGGCTCTTTTTTGATAGCTCGCTTGGAATTTCTCTGCGTGATTTATTTAGAAATGAGGAGATCCGCAGAAGAACCAAAGTCACCGACATAGCACTTCGAGTCGCTATAATTAAGTACCAGTAGGCGGGGCATATTGCTCGTAGAACCGATGGCCGATGGAGCAGTAAAACGGACCTGTGGAAAATGAACCGATGACCTGGTGAAGGGCGCGGGAAACCGATGGATGCGGGCAGCACAAGACTGGTCATCATGGAAAACCTTGGGGGAGGCCTTTGTCCAGCATTTGACCTCTATAGGCTCAGAAGAAGAAGAAGACTGATAAAAAACTCAATAACACGAACTAAAACCAACCTTAAGAGTGAGTATTATGGTTGATTTTAGTTCCAAGAATCCAAATTAAACCCACTTAATTCTTCAATCTTAGACAGACAACCAAAAAGAAAACAAATCTCCAATCGCCGCTATCCGCTAAGCAAAAACTAGGTAATGTTCTTCAGATGTTTACGCTCCGGCAGCGCTGTGCGCACGCGCCGATCGGTCAACGTAACGGGATATTATGTGGCATGCTTTATTGGAGTGATACTACGTTGCGTGGTATCAAGATGAGGCTGAGTTGAATAAAATAAAGAAAGAGAATTACATTATATGTATTAAAATATACTAATAATTATGAATAAGGGTTTCTCGGTGGTAGGCCATAACATCGGCTGCCGGCAGAAGTTACCACTCACCAGACAAAGTCTTGCCGCCAAGCTATTCGTTGTTCGGCATGATGTCTGGTGAAGCCTTGCGGAGGACGGGTCTGAGCAGTTGTGTTGCGATGTGTACCGGGTACGATGTCCTAAATGTTGTTGTGTCGGGAGTTTGGTCGTGGAGGGTCTCCAGATCAATCTCCCTCTGGCGCAACATCGTTGGTCATGTTATTAGGTTTAACATTGTATCACCTTTTTTTTTATTTCGGGGTGGAAATCCTCATAGGATGTTCGCCGCCCTGGGGTGGGCAACGGGGTAGTCAGACTTTTACTGACTAAAACCACCCACGTATCTCTTCTATAACGAGCGCGCGTGGAGCCGCGGGAGTCTAAATTCTTCCACGGCCCCACCCTCTCGTGCTGGCCCAGTCTGTCCGGGCCTCGTCTGCTGCACGGGGTAGGGGGGTGTTAAACTACCCCGTGCATCACCTCAGAGGCGCGCGCCAACACTCGCACGCGCCTCCGCCTCGGGGTCCATCGAATAGGGGGCGGGGATTTCCCCATGTCCCTCGCCCCTGGACCCATTCATGGGGGGCGGAAGAGGGCGTTATCCGCCCTTCTTCGACGTCCGGTGAGTCTTGTGCGGCCCGGGAAGGGAGTTGAGATCTCCCTCTCCCGTTCCACAGCTTCCTTCTGCGATATCACGTCCTCGCAGAAGGACACCACCGCGTCCCACGACACTGCGCTACCGACCATCCTCCGCACTACTGCCGGCAGCGTCAGGTCGCCTCCTACTTCATTTGTGAGGACACGGCGCTGCTCCTCCCAAGCTACACACTCGGCGAGCGTGTGCTGCACCGTGTCCTCCCCGCATTGGGCGCAGTGGTGGCACAGAGCGTCCGGCTCCTTGCCTAAGCGACGCAGGTACTTGCCGAAGCAGCCATGTCCCGACAGTACCTGCGTCACCCTGAACGACAGGGAGCCGTGCCTTCTCCCGAGCCAGTCGTCGAGTACGGGCCGGATCCCCTCGACGGTAGCGAGGCCGGCGGCAGAGCGCATAAGCCTCTGCCGCCAGTCCGCCACCAGGGCCTGACGGAGCTCCTCTCGGCACAGCTCGATCTGCCGCTGCGCCGGACTGGAGCCCCGTGCCCGCTCTTCCTCGCGCCATCGGTACAATGACGCGAAACATTGTATCACCTCGCTCAACTGCCGTGTTTTTTCCTATTTTCTCAGTTTATTTTTTGGGTGATTATGCGTTTAATAAAATAACTTGCTTTACCATCAACGATTGCATCACAGCTTACCTTTAGGTGGGATAACGGTCAAGTAGTAGTTTATATTTATAAAAAAAAAAACTACCGATAAGGTGGTTTGATGATCTGGTAACGTTCTCAGGACCAACATGACCAGAGATAGCACAAGACAGGGAGGTTTGGAAGAAAAAGGGGAAGCCTTTTCCCAGCAATGGGATACCAAATAGGCTACAACAAAAAATATCATTGGAACCTCTCTCCTACTTCGCAGAGTATGACTTGACAAAACATCTGAACTTTGAAAAAGGCAGTGATCTCTGAGTTTGTTCGGCCTCTCTTTCGTCAAAATAGTCAAGACTCTAACTATGTAGTAGACTTATTAATCGAAATCTGCATCATTTTAAAGCAAATTTCTAAACCAATTATTCATAAGTTAGAAAAATGTATCTGCAAAAAACGTAAATAACGCAATTAACTGTTAAAATTAAACGGATTCGGATTGATAAAATGTTAAGTACTCGCAGGTAGGAAGCGCCGAAACATTACCATCAACCAACAGCGTTTATATTTATAAATTGTAGCTTACCGCCCGCGGCTTCACCCGCGTGGAGTTCGGTTATATCGCGCTTTTTAGATTTCCCTCGGGAATATCAAATTTTTCCGCGATAAAAGGTAGCCTATGTTCTTTCGCAGGGTCTAAAGATTGTCTGTGCCAAAATTCATCAAAATCGGTTGAGAGGTTTAAGCGGGAAAGCGTAACAGACAGACAGACAGACAGACCGACATACAAACAGAGAGAGTTACTTTCGCATTTATAATATTAGTATGGATAGAAAATAAATAACTAACTTATAATTTAATAAGTTTATATCGTACTGTTTTAAGTGGAATATGTATACATTCCAATTATATATATTATACTAGCATTCCGCCCGCGGCTTCACCCGCGTGGAGTTCGTTCAAATTTTTCCGCGATAAAAGGTAGCCTATGTTCTTTCGCAGGGTCTAAAGATTGTCTGTGCCAAAATTCATCAAAATCGGTTGAGAGGTTTAAGCGGGAAAGCGTAACAGCCAGATAGACAGATTTACTTTCGCATTTATAACACTAGCTTTCCGCCCTCGGCTTCGCCCGCGTGGAGTTCGGTTATATCGCGCTTTTTAGATTTCCCTCGGGAACATCAAATTTTTCTGGGATAAAAAGTAGCCTATGTTCTTTCTCAGGGTCTAAAGATCGTCTGTGCCAAATTTCATCAAAATCGGTTGAGAGGTTTAAGCGGGAAAGCGTAACAGACAGACAGACCGACAGACAGACAGACAGAGTTACTTTCGCATTTATAATATTAGTATGGATTATTATTATCAGTGTTGCCGTAAGGCCTAAATTAAATTTAAAAGTATTATTTTTAAACACATCCTTATAACATTCATACGTTTATATTTAGAAAGTTTTGAGTAGATTCATTCATAAGCACAATTTACAAGCTAACACAAAAATATTATATATATTTTAATAAAATACAAATGTGTATATTATTTGCTAGCAAATTGTATTTCACAAATTTTCACAAACGCTTTTAACAATAAAATATTCGAAAGATATGCAATTGCCACAATAAAATAGCCAAGTCGATTGTCTCCACATGACCTCAGGGTCAGTTGAGGGGAACGCCATATTGGAGTGTTTGCAACCAATCGGGATAACCCTTCTCAATTTATAGAGTCCGTTGTGATTGTAAACTTTTTATTTTATTGCAAGTTTGAAGATCTGAAGGCTATCCACTTAACACTGACAACAAAGAAGATGGAATTACAATATTATCTATATTTAATATACATTATGAAAAGAAAACCCCGTCCGACCCAAAAGTATAATAGAGGTTAGGTTAGCTACTACCTATACACATGACCAAATAAAATATGAAATTTTACATAATCATCACAGTAACAATACTAATGAATTTTGAAATAATATTTTTTTTCGCGAATAACTTAATTAAAACTTACCCAAATTTTGGTATTTATTAAAAAGTGACAACAACATTTTAGAGAGTATTACCTACTATGAGTAATGCGACCACTTGCCGCGTGCCCTGCCCCCCTTCGCCAGCGCATGTATGCCTACCGTGTTACCTACCGCACATCTAATAAGTTACCACACTTTTTCGATATCTTAGTTATTTTTAGAGGTTTTTTTTTAGTTTAGCCCGGCTATGTAGGTATTATTAGAATCAGTTATCGATACCTAACAATGACTTTACGGATCGTACAGGGTTTTCTTTACATTTTGTATAAGCGGAAGAGTTTTTTGTTTGAACGCTCTAATCTCAGGAACTGCTAGTCCGATTTGGAAAATTCTTTTTGTGTTGAATAGCCCATTAATCCAGGAAGGCTATAGGCTTTATAACATTGCTGCGTACCAATAGAAGCGGAGTATATATATATAAAAAAAAAAAACGCGAACGAAGTCAGGGGTCGCTAGTGATAAATATAACTGCTAACGGGTTTGGGTTTCTGATACCCCATAATGAACAGTCACTATAAATGAGGCTTGTTGGTTCCGTCTGTGATTACATCTATGGATGGCAACCAGAAACCAGATACAACTGCATAACGTGATTTTAGATGGTTTCGAAATGCGAATACGAATGGACCACGAACTGACTAGTGTAAGGTTAGCATAACCTCCATCGACCCGTGAGGCTAACCCTCATAAAAATCCAAAAATACCAAGCAATTATCTCCCAAGAGCCCATAAAAATGCAAACAAACGTAAATGTTCAGGGTACAGCTGCATTAAAAATCGCACCTGCCTTCACTTCAAATGATGGCAGAATTATGCTACACTTGGTTAAAATATACGACTCATACAGGAACACTTGAGGCCCTTTTTAAAGAGCGGATTACAAAGCGTTTTTGTCCGACCCCAGACGGTAACGAAGTGTTTGAGGTAAAGTCGCGCGCATAAGTATCTACATATGTATACACGCAAAGCTTTATTCAAAAGTGATAATTTTCTAATGAAATTTACGATGTTATGAATAGAGCATTTTCGTACCCATAGATTTATACAGAGTGGTGCTGACAATACGACAATAAATTAAACATCGTATACCTCAACACATTCTCAGTCTACCCATAAAAAAATTATATAAATATATCCATTAGTTTAGTCACAGGAAATTATTTTTCATTTTTCACATTTTCTACATGATGTACATGTTGATAAGGAAGCGCTTACAGGTTAATGACCGCCGCATCCCGCGGTACTAAACTTTAATAATAATGGCGCGAAAAAGCAAGTCGATACAAGAACGCGCTGTCGCCCGCTGATCGGAGGTCATTGAACCTTGATTTTTCATTTTATTATCAATTGAAACCGGCACACCCTAGAAACGATAAATTCTAAGATATAATCTGACATCTACCAATACGCGCTGGGTCCGTGTGGTTTATTACAAGAAAATCCTATCAGCCCTGTATTCCAGCAGTTTAAAATACTAAAGAGTTTTAGAACAGCTTTAACCGTTTTTTGTCAACAAAAACCTCCAAATGCTTAAACAATATTTAGCAACAATAGTGATTAATGTCATCTGATTATAAAATATTTTAACAGTTGACTTATGATTAACCTTATCATCTTTCGAAAGGAGATGGGATGACCTATTGTCTAAGGCACCGGACCCACTGCCGGCGAGGAAGCAAGCAGCTGAA
Organism: Sesamia nonagrioides; assembly: GCA_017933935.1. Taxonomy (NCBI): domain Eukaryota; kingdom Metazoa; phylum Arthropoda; class Insecta; order Lepidoptera; family Noctuidae; genus Sesamia; species Sesamia nonagrioides. Next base: position 257,600 of record JADWQK010000795.1, on the reverse strand, counting down.
AAATATATTGTTTGACCTTTGTTTCAGAGTTTTTCAGCGTAATATATTCTTTGATTCTCGACCTATCCAGTGGTGTAACTGATTTCTAGATAGCAATGATAGATATCAAGCTGCAACACCAAACTGTATGCCCCGATTTTGTTATCATTCGTTTTTTGGATTGCAAACCACGTGAACTACTTATCCTAAATGTCACTTCAGTTGTCATGCTACGTCATAGTTGTACTCTTCAATTTAGCAGCCATGGGCGTACCCAGGGGCGGCAGGGAAGGGCGTCTGCTCCCCCAAGGAAATCTCGCGTATGAACTCCCCTAATTACTAAATAAAGTATAGCGCACAAAGATTACTCAGTCTAAAAATTTCAATTGCCCCCCTATAGACCTGACTTGCTCCCCCCACCCCCCCTAGGCCAGGAGCTGGTAAACCCATGTTAGCAGCGTTTTATTCCGTTATAGATCTATTACTTTCTCACTAATCGTTGGCGGTGGGACGGATGCCTTATGCTCGCTGAATGGCCTTCGACCAGGTATAGTGAGCTGTGGTAGCATTACAGTCACTAATAAGCCAAACATTTCAATCTAAATATTCATAGGCTAATTAATATTAATAGTTATGACCTCACACAGGCTGATTTATACATGCTTGCCATTAGATTTATAGCGGTAGACTCCAATATGTTTTTGAGCATCTGTTGACATTTGCATACATACATTAAACAATATGCAATATCTTAGTGCATAGCATTGAAAAGTAACACGCTAAAAAGATACATCGAGGTACTGGAATAATTTGCAAGCGGCGAGCGGCGTGTTTCCGTCTGACTACAAAAACTTAAGTGTATTCAGGGTTAGAGTAAATAGGCTCTTAATAAACTAGTGCGCTTTACCATCAACAATTACATCATCGCTTACCATCAGGCGGGATTACAGTTAAGCACTTGTTTATAATTATTAAAAAAAGAAGATAAAAGTATTATTATTATTATTTCAAAAGTTATAGATTATCTGTTTCGGGCGAGAAAAGATCACGTTGTACAGAAACCAGCATATTAAGCTACCCGAAAATGTCAACTTAAATCTTTGACGATCAAAGACATTAAAATTTTGTTGACGATATAGTTTCATCATCGTTCCGGCATGATGTCTGGTGAACCCGTACGGAGGACTGGTCTGAGCAGTTGTGTTGCGATGTGTGGCGGGTACGATGCGCCAAATGTTGTTGTGTCGGGAGTTTGGTCGTTGAGAGTCTCCAGATCAATCTCCCTCTAGCACAGCATCGTTAGGTCGTGTTGGTCTTGGGTTTAATATTGCATCACCTCGCTCAACTGCCGTCATCCTTCCTATTCCTAAGTTTTTTAAGTGAATAGGCTTAATAAACTAGTGCGCTTTACCATCAACGATTGCATCACTGCTTACCATCAGGCGGGATTGCAGTCAAGCACTAGTTAATAATTATTTAAAAAAACACATCAACCTTTTTATTATCGTCCTACTGCTGGGTACAGGTCTCCTGCGAAGATCGAAGCTCGATCTTCGCAGGCGCAGACAAAGCGAAACGTGTGTGTAAATGCAATCGTATCTAATTACCAAACCAAATTAAACATACACATGTAGGTTAAAATCGTGCTGAACCTAGTTTCCCAAAAATTTCGCCAATAATTGAGTATAATGACGTTATGGGTCTATAGCGTTGTTATGAGGGCATCTAAGGTCTCGTAGTAACAAACTCGATATTGCGACTTGTAATTTGTATGTATTCCTATACTTCCTTCCTTCCTTCCTATACTTTACTTAGCATATGAACCATCCTTGATTCATAGAAATACATACACATTCATGTTCATACATCTGCACTGTAATAGCGTTGCAGTGTCAATCACAATATGTGGATCATCATTTCAGCCGAAAGACGTTCACTGCTGGACGTAGGCCTCCCCCAAGGATCTCCACGACGACCGGTCCTGCGCCTCCCGCATCCAGCGGTTTCCCGCGACTTTCACCAGGTCGTCGGTCCACCTTGTCGGAGGCCTACCCACGCTACGTCTTCCGATGCGTGGTCGCCACTCGAGAACCCGTCGGCCCTATCGGGCATCGGTCCTACGGGCAATGTGTCCAGCCCACTGCCACTTTAGTGTTGCATTTCTTCGGGCTATGTCGGTTACTCTCGTTCTTCTGCGGATCTCCTCATTCCTGATTCGATCGCGCAGTGAAACCCCAAGCATAGCCCTCTCCATTGCCCTTTGAGTGACTTTGAGCCTTCTTGTAAGGCCTATTGTTAGCGACCACGTCTCAATTCCATAAGTCATCACTGGCAACACACACTGGTCGAAGATTTTTGTTTTGAGACACTGCGGTATTTCGGACGAGAAGATTTTACGTAGCTTCCCGAAAGCAGCCCAGCCGAGTTGGATTCGACGATTGACTTCTTTCTCGAAGTTGGACCTTCCTAATCTGTGGATAGATTTTATAAAATTCTCTCACCGTGAAAGGGCAGGTGAAGTGGGCTTCACTCCAAACTCCCTTCACCCATATTTTTCCTGTGAGATGGTAACAGAATCTCACTGCTGAAGAATATTGGTAATCCATTGCTTTATACCTACCGAAGTTCGACTTTGTCAGTTCGTAATTAACACAATGAATGTTGTTAACAAATATTTTTTTAAATCGATGCCCCTTGCTACGAACTTCTCCTGTACCGTGCCCCGTGACACGCGGCAGTCGAACGCTCAGCCACTGCACCAAACGTGTCGTCGTTTGTTGAATTGTCCACTATTAATACACGCACGCCAGTGGCGAGTTCCATGAAGAAGAAAATCAAAATCAAAAGTCGTTTATTCAAATTCGACTGAGATGATCAGCACTTTTTTTTTATTATTAGTTATAAACTAGTGCTTGACTGCAATCCCGCCTGATGGTAAGCAGTGATGCAATCGTTGATGGTAAAACGCACTAGCTTATTAAGCCTATTCACTCAAAAAAACTGAGTGAATAGGAAGACAGACGGCAGTTGAGCGAGGTGATGCAATGTTTAACCCAACAACACGACCAACGATGCTGCGCCAGAGGATGATCTGGAGACCCTCCACGACCAAACTCCCGACACAACAACATTAGGCACATCGTACCCGGTACACATCGCAACACAACTGCTCAGACCCGTCCTCCGTACGGCTTCACCAGACATCATGCCGGAACACGACGAATCGCTTGGCGGAAAGACTTTGTCTGGTGGGTGGTAACTTATGCCGGCGGCTGATGTTGTTGCCTACCACCGAGAAAAACCTTTTTGAATGTCAATCCATACTAATATTATAAATGCGAAAGTAACTCTGTCTGTCTATCTGTCGGTCTGTCTGTCTGTCTGTCTGTCTGTCTGTCTGTCTGTCTGTCTGTCTGTCTGTTACGCTTTCCCGCTTAAACCTCTGAACCGATTTTGATGAAATTTGGGACAGACAATCTTTAGACCCTGAGAAGGAACATAGGCTACCTTTTATCCCGGAAAAATTTGATGTTCCCGAGGGAAATCTAAAAAGCGCGATTTAACCGAAATCCACTCGGGCGAAGCCGCGGGCGGAAAGCTAGTATTATATAAGACAGTTCCCCATAACGCGCGTCCTTCGCCACATCCTAGTGCTTTCGCTGGGAAGAAGAAGTGAACAAACTCCCCAGCAGCACAGCTGTCTGTTCAGAACACAAAAAAGGTCACTCTAGGGTCCTCCCTCTATCGTTACCACTTACATGTTCTTGTTTTTCTGTTATGTATTTTGTACTCGATAATGTAGGTACTCTATATCTGATACGTTTTTTTTCATCATCATCAAATGATCTCTCCCGCTCTGGGCGGAGCGGAAGGGCGTGTCAGACTTTCACCCGTGTTCCTTCACTTACCTGTAGGCCAGGGCCACGGTTTCTTTTTTAACCAACCCACATCCCTGACCCAGGCGGCATCGGTCTTCGTGGACCCCGTCACAATGTGCTGACATCTCTTTAAGGCGTGCGTGAAACACAACGCGCCTTCGATTCGGGCCTGGTCCTTACCGGGCGGCGAGCTGCCCGCTGCTCACCGCCCACAAGCCCGCACCTACGGTGGCCGGGAGTTCGATGTTGTCTCCTAACCAGGGCGTCTCCTGCGGCGGCTAGAGGCATGAGGGCGCTGGAATTTCCGCTCCCTCACGCGCTCTGCCTCTTCATCTGATAAGTTACAAAATAATATATTATGGCAGGGAGTGCAATAACCTTGTAATTACAAGGTTATTCCTCCCCTAACAACGATATTCTATTCCATTGTGTCGTAGTATTGGCGCAATGCTGATTAATATGTGCTGTTTTATGAATGTGGACACAGCCTGAATCGTAAGGGCTCTTTTTATTTATGGTTACGAAGGGTTGTGGTATTGCATGATAATATTAATGTAGGACAATATTGAGTAGGAAGCTGTGTATTTTCCTCTTTGTGAATACAAATAAGAATCAGTTTATTATTAATATTAGAATTTTTGAAAAACATGTTTTTTTTGTCTGGATGATGCTATGCTGAGTCGGTTGGGTGTTTGAAATTATTGAAATGAAAATTTATTAGAAAGATCAATGAATATATAAAAAGTCTCAGTTTGTATACTAATAAAAAATCTTAATAAGTACAATCGTAAAAGCTAACTTACTGTAGACTAATACATAATATCAATCTATAAAGTTACGATCTAAAAGTAATGTTGGGACCACCCGAACTAGGTTCATTTAAACCTGTGTTTCAGACTATCATCGACAAGGATAGTTTATTCCTTTAACAGGGTCACGTGGTTTTATGTTTACCGTTATTAACTACCAAAACCAATAGAGTACACTGTACAAGACGCAAGAGTCAACTTGAGATCCGAGCAGCATCTCCAGAGCACGGCGTTCGCCCGTTCTGGCCCTCGACGCTCAGTACCACTCGCTTGCGTCATCGGAATGAAGTTCCAAATCAACAGTAGAGAGGAAACCACATTGTTGAACACAAACACAGTAGGTATAGATAAAAAATAAAAAACAAAACTCAATTCTGTTTATCAGCAGGAACGATCCCTGTGTTTTTTCAGCTCAGTTTGATGCAGCAAAAAATTAAAATGGTGGTCCCATGTTACGTTTTTTGCTAGTCCAGTGGGAATGATGGCCATGACGGTTTAGTGGTTACAAGCCGGCTTCGAAATTAAACTTATTGCTGTGGTTGTTCGAGGTTTGACAAATTAAAACTCTCCGAAATACCGCTCTTATTTTTTTTTTGACCAAATAGTATTTTTTTTGGCGTAGTGGCTCGTGTTTTATTTGTTAATGGTGTGAAACGGCGCCGATTGCTTTGTTTACAAACTAAAAAAAAATTTAGTTTTTATTATCTTTTGAGCTAGGGTCAATGGACTCCGGTAAACGGCCATTCCGCGTGCCCGTGGAAAGCAAGACTCTTGCCGCGCTCACATACAGAGTGTTTCAAACTACATCATGCGTCATATTAATCTATATCTATACTAATACTAGCTGACCCGGCGAACTTTGTTCCGCCTTAAAGGCAATATCACATGAGTACTTTTTAAATCAGGATAATTTTAAATAAATAACTATTATTATTCAATGATTCTTTATTTGGGAGCACAATCCTGGCGGTTCTCCGGAAATCTTTAATGTGCTACAATACTCGCAAACAACATCCATTGGCCCAATGCGAACGTCATTGCGCTATATTATATGCGTATTGAAACGCTGCCCGATTCAAATCAGTATTTGATGAATTTCTTCTTGTGCTTCGTAATGCTCTGGTGAGTGAGAAGCACGAAGTCGAGCCATACTAAGGCTGCGCTCTTCAAGTGCAATTTCTTGCTCTTCTTCAGTTCTTTTTTTTTTTGTTAGGATGGGAAATCATCAAATGACTTCTTCCGCTCTGGGCGGAGCGGAAGGGCGTGTCAGACTTTTATTGACTAAAACCCACCCGTGTTACTTCACTTGCCTGTGCAACGGCCAGTGCCATGGTTTCTTTTTTAACCAACCCGCAACCCTGTGGAACAGTCCTCGTGGACCCCGTCAAGGTGTGCTGACATCTCTTTGAGGCGCGTGTGAAACACAACGCGCCGTCAACCCGGGCCTGGTTCTTACCAGAAGGCGAGCTGCCTATAGCTCGCCGCCCGCAAGCCCGCGCCTGCGGTGGTCAGGAGTCCGATGTTGCCACCCGACCAGGGCGCTTCCTGCGGCGGTTTGAGGCGTGAGGGTAGTGGGATTTCCGCTCCCTCACGCGCTCCGCCTCCTCCTTTGCCAGCATCACTGCTTCACAGAAGGAGGTAAAAGCTTGCCATGCACTATTGTTCCGGACTATGGCCTGGACCAGGGTCGGACGCGAGAGATGAGATCGCCGCCGATAGCCGCCACGAGGACACGGCTGTGCTCTACCCAAGCCGGGCAGACCTCCAACATATGCTCCACCGTGTCCTCAGGGCGATGCACACATGCACACATGCACGATGCACACGCCAGGGTGACCACCCTGGCGTTTCCTCCCGCCTTATACGGAACAGGAACCTCCCGATTCAGCCGTGTCCGGTGAGGACCTACGTCAGTCGGAAGGTGAGGACGCCGTGGCGCCTCTCTAGCTACTCCTCAAAGAGAGGACTTACCGCCGCTATTGTGGCGTGTTCAGTGCTGGATTGCGACAATCACACTTTCCATGTCGCCATGAGGTCCCGCCGGAGCTCTGTCCGCTGTACTGCGATTTTTCGCGGCAACGGAGTTATGCCTCCTCTCGTCACTCCCACATGTGTTCGAGGGATAGTGTTTCTCCACAATTTAATGGATGTTATTATACATATAAACGTTTCTTTTTAATTACTCTATCTATTATAAGAAACCTCATCAAAATCTGTTTCGTAGCTTTAAAGATTTAATCACACAAAGGGACATCGGGAAAGAGAAGGTAACTTTGTTTTATAGTATGTAGTGAAGTGGTAAATGGCACAGCGATACAATATTAGAAACTTTGAAGTTGAAGTTTGCTTTGGGGTTTTTATTAAATAATTAAACCGACAAAGAGTATTTATATTCCTTGCTTTAAATGAATGCATCAACATTCAACCGGTAAGATTTTTTTTTTAATATGCTGAGTTGTGCAGCAGTATGTTTGTGCCATTTTTAACAAATGAACCGCTAACTGTTTATTTTGACTGGGTTGTTTTCTAATTCCATGTCAGTTGCGTTTTGTTATACCATGTCTTATGTCACGTCACACGGGAACGACGGGAACAACGGGAACGGGATAAAAAGTATCCTATGTGATATTTCCTTCTCCCAGTTCTTATCTACCTCCCTAGGAATTTTGAGCCTTACTGGTTAAGCAGTTCTTGAGTTATAAATAGAGTAACTAACACGACTTTCATTTACGAGTATATACATAGACTTCATTCAAATCGGACCAGCCCTTTAGGAGGAATTCAGTGATGTACACAGGTACAGCAGATTTAGGAACATACCCATGGAAAGCATTGTCATCCACATTTGTAACAAATCTAGAGCTCTTGTTTCAGTCTCTTAAGGTTAAATAAAAAATCTTAAATATTTATTTATTTCTAATTATTTTTTTCTCTTTTAGTTCATACCTAAGTACAATTTTAATAAATAAAAAAAATTAAATAGGTATTTTTGTTTATTTTTTCCCCTTTTAGTTTTTATGTACAATTTTCTTTTTAAGTAATTACAAAAATTAAAAAAAAAACTATAAACTTGTCTAAAATAAAAAAAAAGACTTGTGATTGCCCGGGATTGAACCGAGGAACACCAGCCATCGCAAGTAGACCATACCACTATCGACTACGCCACAGGGGGTATGTCAAGCCGCGCGAAATAAGCGCCCATATTATGCGGGAAATATTGCGAAAGAGAAAACTCGAAAACATGCGCTTACCCAGAGATAAGACCCATCTAGATCGATTTCTCGTCCCCGAAAACCCCCACATATCAAATTTCAGCGAAATCGTTGGGGCAGTTTCCAAGATCACATGCTTTTTCAAGCAATCAGCGCCATCTGCCGGGCTGATTTGTGAATCTAAACAATTCAGGGCGCCACTCAAACGCATACAGAAAAATTCATTAAAATCGGTCAAGCCGTTTAGGAGGAGTTCAATGACATACACACGTACAGCAGAATTATATATATAAAGATATAAAGCTGAAGAGGTTGTTTGTATGTTTGTTTGTTCGCGGTAATCTCGGAAACGACTGGACCGATTTGAAAAATTATTTTTGAGTTGGATAGCCCATTAATCCAGGAAGGCTTTAGGCTATATAACATCACGCTGCGACCAATAGGAGCGGAACATAATTAATTCCACGCGAATGAAGTCGCTGGCGGCTGCTAGTAATATACAGAGTGGTGCTGAATACGACAATAAATTAAACATCTTGTACCTCAACATATTCTCAGTCTACCCATAAAAAAATATATAAAAGAACAGTTTAGAAGTGATTAAAAACATGGCGTCTGAAAATACGCCAATTTACACGTCAGACACCAACCTATTTACACGTCAGACACCACCAACCTATTTACACGTCAGACACCAACCTATTTACACGTCAGACACCAACCTATTTACACGTCAGACACCAACCTATTTACACGTCAGACATCAACCTATTTACACGCCAGACACCAACCTATTTACACGTCAGACACCAACCTATTTAACGGGACTACTTAAATTTAGTTTAGTTTGTGAACAAGGCAATCGGGCCACTGTCCATTCTAAGGTTGCCTGGAAAAGATCGCGGAAGCAATAAGGCCGCCAAATGTACGAAGTATAATGTATTTTTATTGTGTAAATAAATAGAGTTAATAAAGTATGTAAAAGTGTAATGACAATGGAAATATAATTTTAAAATATAAAAAAAAAAACATAATAAAATATCCATACTAATATTATAAATGCGAAAGTAGCTCTGTCTGTCTGTCTGTTACGCTTTCCCGCTTAAACCTCTCAACCGATTTTGATGAAATTTGGCACAATCTTTAGACCCTGAGAAACCTTTTATTGATAAAAAAAATGGATATTCCCGAGAGAACTCTAAAAAGCACGATATAACTGAATTCCACGCGGGCGAAGCCGCGGGCAGAATGCTAGTATCAAATAATATTCACATCAATACAGAATTAACTAAAGTACATATTTGAATGACATTGTAATTAAGTATGAAGATTGTAATGTTATGTACATATTCAGATATACTTACACTTATTATTTATACTCATATTCATACTTATATATGTATCATTCATTTCCACGGTCCATAATATGCTTTCCATTATTATGAGGCTCTGTTTTGATCATATTCCACTACACCAGGACTCATTTTTCTGTTTACAGACTCAGTCCTCAACTTTACGCCTAAGTTTCGGCGACTTATTGACCCCTTAGCGTAGGAAGCCGTACCTATGCAGGACTGTATCACTTTTTCCTATCAAACACTGCACTTTTTAATTTAATACCATTTATATTTACATTGTTACAGAACATTTTCATTATTTTGACATTTTTTGACAACATTGTTGATGATGTATCTATGACAACCTTCTCATCAAAATTCTTGTTGGTCTGCTATTTTTATTTTATAATTGTTATTCGAACTCTTTTATGGTAAAATTATTTACCGTTCCTCGTCCATATTTTCGAATATTTTAAATTTCGACCTCCAACCGTTCTCCGAGGTTTCTTTAGAAATCATCGCAGAGCAGTGGTCAGTCGAGCTCTGGCTTCCAAACAAGCCTCTTAAAAGTAGGTCTCCAGTAAACGCTGCCTCGAGAGCCCTTCTAGGGTGTTTCCTGCTGTGCCAGTCTCTATATAACTGGTGCGCCTGGAGCTGCCTGGCCCTTTGCCGCCGGAGCCCTCGACTGCTGCCGGCCTTGTGACGCCGGGGCAGCAGTCCCTCTTCTGTAGCTGCCGCCGGTCTACCAGGGCCGTTCTTCTGTAGCTGCCGCCGGTCTACCAGGGCCGTTCTTCTGTAGCTGACGCCGGTCCACCAGGGCCGCTCCTCCGTAGCTGCCGCCGGTCCACCAGGGCCGCTCCTCTGCAGCTGCCGCCGGTCCACCAGGGCCGCTCCTCTGCAGCTGCCGCCGGTCCACCAGGGCCGCTCCTCTGCAGCTTCCACCAGGGCCGCTGCTGCCGCCGGTCCACCAGGGCCGCTCGTCCGTTGCTGTCGCCGGTCCACCAGGGCCGCTCGTCCGTTGCTGTCGCCGGTCCACCAGGGCCGCTCGTCCGTTGCTGTCGCCGGTCCACCAGGGCCGCTCGTCCGTTGCTGTCGCCGGTCCACCAGGGCCGCTCGTCCGTTGCTGTCGCCGGTCCACCAGGGCCGCTCGTCTGTTGCTGTCGCCGGTCCGCCAGGGCCGCTCGTCTGTTGCTGTCGCCGGTCCGCCAGGGCCGCTTCTCCGTAACTGCCGCCGGTCCACCAGGGGCCGCCCTTCACCATCACCCATCAATCATTCATCTACTTTATTCATTTTTATACTTCCATCTTGTCTTTTCTGTATACTTAATAAATACTGTCTCCCTCTAAAGTCTTTTCTTGTCGTTACACGACAAGATATACTCATGTATGTCTAAGTATGAAGATGTGCATGAGTATATCTTCATACTTAATTCATTGTCATTAATGAACTAAGTTATTTAATTATTAGGACATAAGGATTCTGTTACATCAGCGCCTGCGCCGAAAGCTCCTACAAGGCCTCCCTTCGCTCTCGCAACTCTCTTAGTCATCGATAATGAGTATTGCAAGCTTTGCCATTCTAAGGTAATTGTTACTTACGATTTTATCAGCTGTTCAAAACTTACTGTAAGTCACAAATTTGAATTCACGGTTAGCGCAGTGGTTAAGCTATTGACTGCTGCACTGCGTGTCGCGGCTTCGATTCCCGTACGGAACAAATATTTGTATGACGTACAAGTAGTTGTACCGGGTCTGGCTGTTTGTGTATGTGAGCTTATTATATTTGTAAATACACTCACAATACAGGAGAAATTCCTAGTGTGGGTATAATTTTACATTTATGAACTCATTTCCAAAACAAAAACGGACACCTGAGCAATGAACCATTTCAAATGTTAATATTGCTTTGTTTAATAATTATAGGTAGTTTTATCCTCACAATTTGATAAATTAATAATAAAATAATCGTTTTCATCAGTATTTCATAAAATTTTGATACAGTTTATGAGAAATACTTAATGCTAAGCCTAATAAACTAACTAATTTTCTCGGTGGTAGGCCATAACATTGGTTGCCGGCAGAAGTTACCACCCATCAGACAAAGTCTTGCCGCCAAGCTATTCGTCGTGTTCCGGCATGATGTCTGGTGAAGCCGTACGGAGGACGGGTATGAGCAGCTGTGTTGCGATGTGTGGCGGGTACGATGCGCCAAATGTTGTTGTGTCGGGAGTTTGGTCTTGGAGAGTCTCCAGATCAATCTCCCTCTAGCGCAGCATCGCTTGGTCGTGTTGGTCTTGGGTTTAACATTGCATCACCTCGCTCAACTGCCGTCATCCTTCCTATTGCTTAGTTTTTTTTTAAGTGAATAGGCTTAATAAACTAGTGCGCTTTACCATTAACGATTGCATCACTGCTTACCATCAGGCGGGATTGCAGTCAAGCACTAGTTTATAATTATTTAAAAAAAAACATCGCTAGTGGTGTATGTTCGCTAGTAGTGCATATGTTCATGAAGTTAAAATTACATTCTTCAGCTCCCTGATGGTCTGCGGAGCCGGTTGTACTGATCTCACATGCCGTTTCAGAACGTCCCAGACATGCTTAATGGGATTGAGGTCGGGACTTCGAGCTGCCAATCCAAACGACGAATGCCGACCACTTGCACATACGCTTCAACATCGCGAGATCGGTGGGTGCGAGCATTGTCGTCCATAAAAGTCGAGTCTTCACCTGGAGAGGCCAATGCGGGTTGTGCATGAGGAATTAGAACTTCCGTTATGTATCGATGCCCAGTCAGTGAGCCGTTTTCAATGAAGACTAACTCTGTACGATTCATTGAATTTATTCCTGCCTACAATATAATAGAGTCCTCACCATAAGGTGTGAAATCAAAGCAACCAATGACAGCGCCAAACGCGGTCGATATCGATGATCGAGTCTCGTGATGAAAACTCAAACTAGGCCTACTGTTCAATAAATACTGCTAATATTCGTCCTCCGCGGCGCAGTGGTCAACACGCCTGCCTGCGACGTCGAGGCCCCGTGTTCGATCCCAGGCCAGGTCATGATGGAAAACGATCTTTTCTTGATTGGCCTAGGTCTTGGATGTTTATCTATATATGTATGTCTCTATTATAAAATATAGTATCGCTGAGTTAGTATCCCATAACACAAGTCTCGAACTTACTTTGGGGCTAGCTCAATCTGTGTGATTTGTCCGTATATGTTTATTATTTACTAGCGGCCGGCAGCGACTTCGTTCGCGTGGAATTAGTAAAGCTCCGCCCCTATTGGTTACAGCATGATGTTATATAGCCTTCATGGATTAATGAGCTACCCAACACAAAACTAATTTTTCATATTGGACCAGAAGTTCCTGAGATTAGCGCGTTTAAACAAACAAACAAACTCTTTAGCTTTATACATTACTATAGATTTATTTTATTAGTGTCGCGACACATCTGCGGAAAGTACGGCGCCGACAGTTCGGCTAAATACGCTCGTAGTGTATTTCAAGTATTCTATGACACATCAACCGCAATTACCTACGCCGCGTTCGGCTAACCTTCCTTCGGGCGGAGCGATGCGTTGTGCGACCTAAAGTTCGACGGGCGTAGCTGAACGTTCGAAGTTTGTTGTGCATCGCGCGCGTGGCGTTAACGAAGAGCGGCAACGTCTTCTAAGCCCTCTATAATAGCTAATATTCTAATTAAATCCATTTTTCTGGGCAATTCAGGTACGTCACAAAAACCGCACACCATAAAGTGTCAACACAGACAGACTGACGATGACGCCACGTAACTTTCCGTCGCGTAGCGCGCTGAACAAGACGCCGCTTTTGACGGTTAGGTTTGTCATAACAACTGAATATTGCGACTGACACTTCAGCCTCTGAGCTTTCGGCGCCGTACGTTCCGCAGATGTGTCACTACACTAATTTATTTAAATGGAATGTGCCAACCCGAAGAAGTGTGATTGGTATCAATTCTTAAAGTACTCGTATTTAATTTTGAGTTGAAACTGTGTATAATTGTTGTCTCGGTGGTAGGCCATAAGGCCGCTGCCTCGAATCTTGCGGGCAGCGGGGCGGCGGCGGCAGGGGCGCGGGAGCCAAGCGGGCATTGAAAACCCGTTCTCGAAACTAGCGGGCAGATCGCGCGCCACTATAGCCGCGTAGTGTTGTGTTCATGATTGTGTCGACGAGATATTTGTATTTATTCGCGAAAGAAATGTCTGAACAATGCCGGCCACATCTTTTTGATTCAAATTTATTCCTAACGCTCGATCACCGCTCGCTGCCCGCCCGCCGCCCGCAAGATACGAGCGCGAGAAGTACACCGCTCGCTGCCCGCCACCGCCCCGCTGCCGCGCCGCTGTTTTCGAGAACCGGTCTGTTTGATTGTACGCATAAGATCATGCCGCTCACTTGCCGCCGCCGCCGCCGTCCCGCTGCCCGCAAAATTCGAGGCAGCGGCCTAACATCGGCTGCCGGCAGAAGTTACCACCCACCAGACAAAGTCTTGCCGCCAAACGATTCGTCGTGTTCCGGTATGATGTCTGGTGAAGCCGTACGGAGTACGGCTCTGAGCAGTTGTGTTGCGATGTGTGCCGGGTACGATGCGCCAAATGTTGTTGTGTCGGGAGTTTGGTCGTGGAGAGTCTCCAGATCAATCTCCCTCTGGCGAAGCATCGTTGGTCGTGTTGGTCATGGGTTTAACATTGCATCACCTCGCTCAACTGCCGTCTTCCGTCCTATTCCTAAGTCTTTTAAGTGAATGGGCTTATTAAACTAGTGCGCTTTACCATCAACGATTGCATCACTGCTTACCATCAGGCGGAATTGCAGTCAAGCACTAGTTTATAATTATTAAAAAAAAAATGATTCTATACCAGCTATCTTTGACAGAAGAAACATTTCCCAACACTAGGAAGAACTCCTGTTTAGTGGGTGTATTTAATAACATTAAAACTCACATACACCAACAGGCAGACCCAGAACAACTACCTGTAGACCATATAAACTATTTGTGAATCGAACCTGCGACACGCAGCACAGTAGTCAACGTGTTTATTCAGGTACTATAAGAATTTTTAGTAGGTACATTGATAGCAGAAACCGAAACTTTCAGTTGAACATGTATAATATAGTAACCATGTAACTTTTCTAAGTTATATGTACTCTCTAAGTATATCTTGGACACCAATGACTGATTACAAGGTGAAGGAAAACATCTTGAGGAAACCTGGACTTGTAAGTCTGAAATCGCCAACCCGCATTGAGCATACGTGGTGTTTACGCTCAATCCTTCTCTGTATGAGAGGAGACCTGTGCCCAGCACTCCTGTATATAATATATATAATATAGTATATAATATATAACATAGTATATCCTGTATATAATATAGTAACACGGTAAATAATGTAGTGACACGTTTTTTTTGTTATTTGAATTTATGAAACATGAAAATTAGAGTATTTTATTTTTTGCTGAAACTATGTATATTCTTGTGCTGCCCGCATCCATCAGCATCTTTTCATCGCGATCTTTACCAGGACATCGTCCCCTGTTTTGAGGGTCTCTTTACGCTGAGTCTTCCGGTAGGTACGTGGCCGCCACTCCAGAACCTTACTGCCCCATCGGCCATCGGTTCTACGAGCAAACTGGCCCGCCCACTGCCACTTAATTTTGGCGACTCGAAGCCGATGGATGCGATCAGCAAAAGACCGTTCATTATGGAAAGCGTCGAAGGGGGGGTATAGGCTGAAGAAGAAGAATAGTGATTCTATGTGTGCTATCTTAAGTGCAATAATGTTTCTGTTCCATATAAGCATGGCATGTTGTATATGCACCTATTACATACTTATCTTGCGAATAATATTACCGAGCAATTTACTGAATTCTTAATATTAATTACCCAGTTATTGCACAGCGTATAATATTCAATACAAATATTTGTCAAGGACATTTCCCTTTCGCTGTGGTACTTGGTGGAGTTAAACGGGCAACTCACATTTCAAAATTCTATTCTATACAATGTAATATTACTAGTTGCGCCCCGCGGTTTCACCTGCGTGAGTAGTAGTAAGTACTAGAACGAGATAAAACTTATTCTCAGGCCTAATGAATGTTGGGCATGTTACAATAGCGGCGGTAAGTCCCCTCTTTGAGGAGTGGCTAGAGACACACCACGGCATCCTCACCTTCCGTCTGACGCAAGTCCTCATAGGACACGGCTGTTTCGGGAGGTTTCTGTTCCGGATAAGGTGGAAAGAAACGCCAGGGTGTCACCACTGTGGGGATCCCCCTAAGGACACGGTGGAGGTCTACCCGGCTTGGGCGGAGCACCGCCGTGTCCTGGTGGAGGCGATCGGCGGCTATCTTTCGCTTTCGGCCCTTGTCCAGGCCATGGTCCGGAGCGAGAGTGCATGGCAGGCCATCACTTCCTTTTGCGAAGCAGTTATGCTGGCAAAGGAAGAGGCGGAGCATGTGAGGAAGCGGGAATCTCAGTACCCTCGCACCTCTAGCCGCCGTAGGAGACGCCCTGGTCGGGGTACAACATCAAAGTTCGATTTTGTATCCCGATTTGCGCCCGGTAAGAACCAGGCCCGGGTCTGCGGCACCTAACGAGTATCTACGAAATTTCATCAATATCCCTTCAGCCGTTTTAAAGGAGTTCGAGGACAAACACCGTGACAGGAGAATTTTATATACCTAATAGATCATAAAGTATATCCATACTAATATTATAAATGCGAAAGTAACTCTGTCTGTCTGTCTGCCTGTCTGTTACGCTTTTCCGCCTAAACCTCTTAACCGATTTTGATGAAATTTGGCACAGACAATCTTTAGACCCTGAGAAAGAACATAGGCTACCTTTTATCCCGGAAAAATTTGATGTTCCCGAGGGAAATCTAAAAAGCGCGATATAACCGAACTCCACGCGGGCGAAGCCGCGGGCGAAAAGCTAGTATTATAATATTTGTGATGTTGTAGGGAGTAATCTGGATCTACTAAACCGATTTTGAAAAAAAAAAAAAAAATACCAATAGAAAGCCACGTTATGTGTGAGTGTCATAGGCTATATATTTACCCGAATAAACAAAATAGACATTTTATGGTAATCCGATGGCTTCAGAAGTCTCCAGATCTCCACAGCCTGGAGCATAGGTGAAGAGTAGCCAGCCTGCCGGTGCTTTAAATGATGCATTTTGGAGAGTATGACTTAATTTTCCCGTCTCCGTTCTATCACGGGACGACGCGTCGTATGGCGAGAATCCACCATCATGTTGTTGACACCACTAAGTTCCGGACGAAACGTTCTGCCTCGTCTTTTATACCGCGTACATCGAGGGACTGGAACCATTTGCCAGCGGCGGTGTTTCCGTCTGACTACAATAGGGTATTTGACTAAGAAAAACTAATTAGTCCGTCAGTCAGATTTCCAAAAAATACTAGACACGTATTTTTTCTTTATTCATATAAACAGAAAATGAAGACTACACAGCACGTTGAAAACTCGTGTGACGTCACTGAACACTATACTTTTTAGCGACCAGTGACGTCACCAACCACCACTCCTGATCTTTGATGCCTTTTATAATTGTAAATTTTTTGTTTAAGTATATGAAAAAAGAAAAAATACGTGTCTATTATTTTTTGGAAATCTGTCTGACGGACTAATTAGTTTTTTATAGTAAAAACCCTATTACAGTATCTTCAAGGCTAGAGTGAATAATAGGCTCTTAATAAACTAGCGCGCTTAACAACCATGAGGCGGGATAGCGGTTCAGTACTAGTTTATAATCCATACTTCCATACTAATATTATAAATGCGAAAGTAACTCTGTCTGTCTGTTACGCTTTCCCGCTTAAACCTCTCAACCGATTTTGATGAAATTTGGCACAGACAATCTTTAGAGCCTGAGAAAGGACATAGGCTACCTTTTATTAAAAAAAAAAAAAACGATGTTCCCGAGGGAAATCTAAGGTCCGTATTCCAGAAGGAAACTCAAGCATTGATCTCTGCTTAAGCATTACTTAAAACTTGTTTCTACCAATCAAATGGCTTGAAACGAGACTTAAGTACGTACGTAATTTGTACTTAAGTACGTACTTGTACTTGTACTTAAGTACGTAATTTGGTTTCAGTTGACATTATTAATAATTTAAATTAGAAATTAAGACAATAGAGCCAACCTCTAGCTATAATATACACAACCTCAAAAGCAACTCGGGAGGAAATTTAAGGTCAATAGATAATATCAATCTGGTGCATCAAAATATTCAAGGATTTATGAACAAAGATTTAGAGGTAGATTTATTTATAAACCATTATGGTATTGATATTATCTGTATAACCGAACATTGGCTAAAAAGTCACCAGTTCTTGTTCAATTTTAAGAATCACCAGGTTGGTAGTTCGTTTAGCAGAATAAATGCTATACATGGTGGCTCATTAATTTTAGTTAGTAACGTGCTCAAATTTCAAAATCGTAAAGACATTGTGAGCCTGTCTGTTGAACGAACAGCTGAAATTGCTTGTATAGAGTTGGAGGGCTTCATTGTGTTAAGTGTGTACAGACCCCCTTCAGGATTGTATGACTGCTTTGAAAAGGTAATGGATGAAGTTTTACATAAGATTTGTGTTTCAAGCAAAGCCATTATCGTTTGCGGTGATTTTAATGTTAATTTATTAGAGAACTCTGGTTATTCTAATAAAATTATAAGTCTATTTCAGTCCTACAATCTTGTAAACCTATTTTTGGAGCCCACGAGAATAACACCTACTTGTGCCACGTGCCTAGATAATATTTTTACAAACCTAATACCAAGCCACAAAGAAGTTGTAAATTTACTTGATTCTGATCACTGCGGACAAAGGATTACTATTCCAAACCATAGTAAAAAAGTGACCAAAAAGGATATCACTGTTAACCCCAAAACTGAAAGCCGCTTGGAGGTTTTTAGATTTAATCTCATTAATAAATT
Organism: Sesamia nonagrioides; assembly: GCA_017933935.1. Lineage (NCBI taxonomy): Eukaryota > Metazoa > Arthropoda > Insecta > Lepidoptera > Noctuidae > Sesamia > Sesamia nonagrioides. Next base: position 239,396 of record JADWQK010000795.1, on the reverse strand, counting down.
GCCAGTCTTATCCAGTGCTGTTAATGCTGATCCTAATCATCTCTATGACAATTTTTTTTAATATATACTGTAAGCTATTTGATTCCACCTTTGTTCCCAAGACTATCTCTGTTAATAGTAACGCATCTTTCTCTGATTGGGCTACCATCGGTATTTATAAAAGTAGAACTCGGCTTTATGAACTGTATAATGAGAGAATTTATATTAACACTGTTGAATTCAATTTGTACGTTAGAAAATATTCAAAATTATTTAAACAAGTTTGTTATATGGCCAAGTCACGTTACTTGAGTTCAAAGATAAAAAACAGTGGCAATGTAATTAAAACGACTTGGAAAATTATTAATAGTGAAACGGGAAGGTCCAGTGATAGAAATACTGACTATAACCTGTCTATTAATAACAACATAATTAAATCAGACTCGCAAGTCTCTGAGGCATTTGAAAATTTCTTTTCGGATATTCCTGTTTCAACTACTAAATCCTTAAACTCATCACCTTCTGTTGCCGAGTCTTTGCTTAAAGAAAATGTTAATGTTTGTGATTCGGAGTTTCATTTTGAATATGTTATCAGTAGAGATATAATTAAAATCTTTCACACTCTAAATGTAAAAAAGACTGCTGACCTATGGGGCCATTCGGTGGAAGTTGCTAAGTCTATTATTGATATTGTGGCACCCACTCTAGCTGATATCTTTAATGCTTGTATTGACTGTGGAGAGTTTCCTGATCTCATGAAAAATAGTAAAATAATACCTTTGTTTAAATCAGGTAGTACATCAGACCCCACAAATTATAGACCTATTTCTGTACTACCTACCTTTAGTAAAATTTTTGAGAAATTAATTTTAAACCAAATGCAATTTTTTTTTAATAAACATAAATTATTACATAGCAAACAGTTCGGTTTTACAAGGGGTCGTTCAACTACTGATGCCGGTGTTGAACTTCTAGGACATATTTATAATGCATGGGAGGATAAATGCGATGCCTTGGGCATCTTTTGTGATTTGTCTAAGGCATTCGATTGCGTTCTTCACGATACGTTAATCAGGAAACTCCGCCACTACGGGATCCGGAATTCTGCACTGGATCTTATTACATCTTACTTGAGTGGTAGGATTCAAAGCGTTGACGTTAATGGAACAAGATCTTCCGGGTCTTTGGTAACAATGGGAGTCCCACAGGGGTCAATTCTTGGTCCTTTTTTGTTTCTTATTTACATCAATGACCTGCCGTACCTAATAAAGGATAACCACGATATAGTGTTGTTTGCAGATGACACTTCACTTTTATTTAAACTGAAACGTCAGCAGCAGGTTACTGATGATGTAAATAGCGCGATCTCCAAAGTAGTCCATTGGTTTAATGTTAATAATTTACTCTTAAACGAGAAAAAAACCAAATGCATTAAGTTTACTCTACCTCACGTTAGGCAGGTGGAAACTAAAGTGTTGATAAAGGGCGAAGAATTGAAATCTGAAGACAGCACAGTATTCTTGGGTATAACTCTGGATGCTAAGCTTCAATGGGGTCCACATATAGAAAAATTGTCAAAAAAACTAAGTTCTGCTGCATACGCAGTTAGAACAATTCGTAATTTGACTGATGTTGAGACGGCCCGTTTAGTGTACTTTGGCTATTTCCATAGCGTAATGTCGTACGGCATTCTGTTGTGGGGAAATGCCGCCGATATTCAAACAATATTTGTTTTGCAGAAACGAGCTGTTCGTGCAATTTATAAATTAAGTCCGAGACACTCTCTCAGAGAAAAATTTAAAGAGATTAATGTACTGACCGTGCCGTCTCAATATATTTATGAAAATCTTTTGTATGCTCATAAAAATATAAAATTGTTTAAAAATACAGTGATGTCCATAATATAAATACTAGGAACAGGCACAAATTTATTGTACCTACAACAAGGCTCAAGAAAATAGGTGGCTCCTTCAGATGCCAATGTATACATTTTTACAATGGACTTCCAGAGGTGGTTCAAGATCTGAGCCTGAATAAATTCAAATCCTTCATTAAACGTAAGTTGTGTCAGAAAGCATTTTATAGTGTGAAGGATTATATTGAGGACAAAAAGGCTTGGGCTTGAGCTGCGTCCGATTTCTATACACTGATTGTTCTCTGATTTTTCCTCTTGTAGTTTTAATATGTAACTGTTAATGTTACTAATTCAAAGCCTGTATTACACACTATGTAGCCAAGCATATTGTACGTTACGGAATTGTATCGCTGACAGAGGTGTTCGGCACTTGTACAGCTACACAGGAGCTAAACTTTCCACAGATTCGGGAACACTGTTGGAGCTGCTGAACCTTGGACAAAACTATCTTAGCATTGTGTAGATTCAATTTCTTAGTATTGTATAATTGCATGGCAAACGTGTGAGCACAATGTACGAATGTGCTGTAAGGCATTTTTTTGTTGGGTTAGTCTTTTTTATTGACTTGATAGTGCTCTGGCTGTTGAGAGTATGTCATGCTCACTCAAATGTCTCGCTGATGGTGGCGTGTGTGTTGGGTCATTGGGTTCCCTTGAATATGGTTGAGCTGAATGATGCTGATCCATTCGTCATGTTCGTGAACGGACGCCGTCGGAGGGACTGGTCATCTCTTAGCTGCCACGGCGTATTTTAATTTCTGAATTGATTTTTGTGTGTTTTCATAATGGACGCTCTCGGCGTACAATTTATTTCTGCATCGTTCTCACACGGTTGATTTCAACATGAATGATGTAATCAAATATTTGTAACAATAGCTTGAAACTTTAAAAGAGTGTCCATGGAGTTTCTTGCCCGTTCTTCTCCATAGGTACCTACTCTTTGGAATGGGCGACTAGCTTCATCTCATTGACTGACCGACCTTCTGACAATTCAAAAGTGCCTGTAACTGGTTTATTTGAAATAAATGCTTTGATTTTGATTTTGATTTTTGATTTTTGAAGTAGAGGTTGAGATTTGAGTGACGTTCTGTAATACAGACCTAAAAAGCGCGATATGACCGAATTCCGCGCGGGTGAAGCCGCGGTTGGAAAGCTAGTTATAAATAAAAAGTGGGCACAGGTTAGTAACACAAAATATTGCATCTTGTATCCATGGATGGCAGTAACCTCTTTGCACCCTTTCCTTAAGCAACATGTGTCCTAAAATAAGCTCGTCTTTTCGGCTAAAACGGTTTTACTGCATGCTGTAAAAAATCAGTTTTGATTGCAACTTGCTAATAGTTGTTGTCAGAATGGGCAATTAAAAATTGCCCGTGTGTGTACTGCAACAATGTTTATCGAAATGTATGACTAAATTGTACAGATCGGGCCGTGAAGTCATCGAGTTTTTTTTTTTTGTTTAGTTTTTGCTGTGACTGCAAATTGCCGTAAATTAGTTATTACACCACAATACAAATGGATTCAGATGAATTACTGTATTTATGTTGTAGGTATCTGTTTTTTAATCATAGTACGTGACTGATACCAAAAATAATCGCAATGAATCATGAAAAAAAAAAGTGTCAATAATACATCATCAACTTTTTATCGTACCACTGCTTGGCACAGGTCCCCTCTCCTACAGAGAAGGATTGAGCGTAATCACCGCTTGCTCAATACGGGTTGACGATTTCAGACTTAAAGGTTCCTCAAGTTGTTTTCCTTCACCTTTTTAATCAGTCATTGGTGTTCATGATATTTGTACTTAGAACTAACTTACTTGCTTAGAAAAGTTACATTGGTACCTACTTGCCTGACCTGGAATCGAACCCGCACACTCATACTTGAGAGGCTGGTGTTTTATCCACTAGGCCACCACGATTTACATACACTACCACGAGTTGTCTCGGTGAGTTTTTCTCGGTGGCCACAACATCGGCCGCCGGCATAAGTTACCACCCACCAGACAAAGTCATGCCGCCAAGCGATTCGTCGTGTTCATGACGTCTGGTGTCGGCATGAAGTCTGGTGAAGCCGTACGGAGGACGGGCCTGAGCAGTTGTGTTGCGATGTACGTGCCGGGTACGATGCGCCAAATGTTGTTGTGTCGGGAGTTTGGTTGTGGAGAGCCTCCAAATCAATCTCCCTCTGGCGCAGCATCGTTGGTCGTGTTGTTGGGTTTAACATTGCATCACCGCGCTCAACTTCCGTCTTCCTTCCTATTTACTCAGTTCCTTTGAGTGAGTAGGTTTAATAAACTAGCGCGCCTTACCATCACTGCTTACCATCAGGCGGGATTGCAGTCAAACGCTAGTTTGTAATGTATATAAAAAAAAAAGTTTCACCTTACGTTGTCTTATCCCATCAAAATAGTCAAATCACTTCACTATTATCAAAAACAAAATAAAATTTCAGTATGACGTGGTTTCACGCGATAATATTACCTAAGGCTAGTCATATATGCGTGAGGACGTAAGGCCGCAGGAGGGACGCAGGTGTGTCGCGGGAGGGGGACGGGAGGTCGTTCGACGACCCGCGTAGGTGGCGCGGTCCAGCAATGTGGTGAAATGTGGTGCAGCCTTTGAATGCTAGACACTATGCTTTACGGCAGCTGTGCGTGGAATCAGTCAGCACTCGTCTATAAGCTGACGTGGTTTCTGTATTTGGCATGCGGCTTTAGATTGACAGTGTGACAACGAAATTGGCAAATCGTCACTTTTAAATACATAATATCATTTTTGGGAGACTTCTACGAAGTTGATTGATTTGTGGGCGAGTTGGTTTTAGAAACACAATTAGTACGATTTGAATTTTAAGCAATAAAGTTAGGTAATAAAATAAAAATAACGTATTTAGAAAGTATTTATATTAAAAAGGACACTAACTCACAGAAGTGATAATATTAATAAAAATATTATGAAACGCGTAGGTAAGGACTTTATTCAAAACTTCAACGCAATAAATTCAAAATAATATGCCAATTGACAACTAAATATTGCTAAGTTAAACTCGCGATTCTAATCGGCGTGAATAGCTAACCTCGACAAAGTTCTTGATATATAGCAAGAAAGCTACATACAAATGCAACTAGATAGCAAGTACTTTCAACTTAATCATAGCTAAAATTTTCTTAATAACAACACAGTATGCTTTCAAATAATAACTTCTCACTCCATACATGGGGTCGACGAAAGAATGCGTTTTTAACACTTGTTAGGGTCATAAAGCGAATACGTATTTTGCGAATTTGATCATTATTCGTTACTAGCGGCCGCCAGCGACTTCGTTCGCGTGGAGTTAGTTATGCTCCGCTCCCATTGATCGCAGCTTGATGTTATATAACCTAACCTTCCTGCCTAACCTTTCTTCCTTTCTAAGCCTTCCTGGATTAATGGGCTATCCAACGCTAAAAGAATTTTTCAAATCGGACTAGTAGCTCCTGAGATTAACGCGTTCAAACAAGCAAACAAACTCTTCAGCTTTATATTATAGGTGTTAGTATAGACACAGATTACAGAATACTACGTATAGATTAGAATTCGACAATTCTCAGTCAGTGCGACACTGAGAGGAGTCTGGAACACGCATTCTTTCGACGGTCGACCTGTAATTTAGAAGTTTTTTTTTCTGGACAGTTTCCCCCACCTTCAAACGCAAATGGATCGACATGAACTTTAGTAATACCTAGGCATTGATAAAATATTAAACTAAGGTAGATAAGTCACTAACGCACTGAAAATGAAGCGTACAAAAGGAGGTAAGTCCAGTATCTCGCTTTAGTCACTCTCGATACACTCGTAAAAACAAACGACAAACACTAAAAGCGCAAACGACAAACACTAGCCATCTTTTTCTTCTCTATGCTTTAGATTGCGCCCCATCTCATTCACACTGTACCAACGTGTGAAATGTACGCAGAATAAAAAAATTGCATGGGTGTGCTGTTGCTCCGATCGGCACATTTATTTTGATTAATTTGTTAGAGCATATCATATCTGTTTAATATTATATCAATGTACCAAGGTCGTCTGTCGTCAAGGATGTCTTGGATTTTATATGTTGTTACATAATTGTAATTTGATGAAATAACAAATACGTTAACATATTATGTACTTACATACCACAGAATAATCAAGCTGAAGTGATAGAAGGGGTTAAAGTAGCTATAGAACCGATGACCGCTGCCGTGGTTGTGTTCTTGGGTGAAGACCGTAAATGATCGCCAAACGTGAGGTAGGGCGCTCTCAAGTTAGTTTCAGCGACGATCTTCTCTCTGACTAATAGCGGCTGTTTGAGAGTTACAGAGAAACGTGCTGAATGGTGTGTTGAGAAGCCAATATCCAGCAATGGCATCCAGCAATTTGATGATGATGAGGCGACTAGAAAAACTCAGTAATAATGATGTTGCTAAGGTCAAAAGTGACACAACTAAACTAATCTAATCAATTAAAATACGTTCCTAACTACATAACTAGCTAGTATTCTATGTAGTCTTTGTACATAACCTTTGAAATAAAATCACCTGTCAATATCAGTAAATACTTAAGTACTAAGTACTTACTTACTGAAATTGAATAAATGTATTATTCAATTTCTGTTTTATCTAAAATAAAATATTAAAAAATTAAAAAGTAAGACTTTAAATCTTAGCGTTAGTTATGATTAACGCCATCTATGGGCTAATAGCAGAATGAAAATTTACTGCCATCTATGAGTCAATAGACTAATTTTAAGTTCATTATATTTTAACTAGATGGCGCTGTCCTACTGAACTTTAGCATAATTTGCTAAGATCAAAAGTGTATTGAATATGGATTATTGTGAATCATATAGGATAGTCATTAATCAAATGGATCGCTGTGGTCTTGTAAGTTCTACGATGTGAATGTTGAGTTCATTAACCTTAGCTCAAAAATTAATAACATTTATTTTTTTATTTTTGTTTTTTTACTAATGTTTAGTAGTCATTAGATAAATGAAGTTAGCCGTCTCTGTAAGACTACCAAAATCCACAAATTATCATCGAAACGGCTGGTTTAAATGCTATTTATTATATTTACTAGCTTTCCGCCCGCGGCTTCGCCCGCGTGGAGTTCGGTTATATCGCGCTTTTAGATTTCCCTCGGGAACATCAAAATTTTCCGGGATAAAAGGTAGCCTATGTTCTTTCTTAGGGTCTAAAGATTGTGCCAAATTTCATCAAAATCGGTTGAGAGGTTTAAGCGGGAAAGCGTAACAGACAGACAGACAGATAGACAGACAGACAGACCGACAGACAGACAGACAGAGTTACTTTCTTATTTATAATATTAGTATGGATAGTTTTGTAGGATCTTCTGATTATACTGTTTTGTTTATAACTGTTGTACTTTTTACGATTTCGATTTTCTGTAGTATCCCCTTTTATGTGGCAACACCGGTCTACTACTGAACATGTCGACTGTCGTTGTTATTGTCTAGCTTTAACGCAAACCTAGAATTCATTTTGCACCGGAGTCACGTTCAGTTAATATCGCCGTCGTTAATCTAACAATGTTAATCGTGAAAGTAAAACTTAGGTCCGTATTCCAGAAGGAAACTCAAGCACTGATCTCTGTTTAAACATTACTTAAAACTAGTTTTTGAATGAGGTTCCGTAATACGGACCTTAATAACTAAAATTAACTAGGCTTATCAGGCCTGCGACCACAGAACAGATCTATTCAGTGCCTGCGACGCATGCTCTGTGTCTTGGCCAAAACAGAGCGCCTCTGAGCTTAAAAAAAATTGTCTGTTATCGAGACAGAATAGTTTTCGAAACTTTTATATTTCTGTGATGGCCGCTACCTAATGGAATTGTTTACTAAGTTAGCAAACTAAATAATGTTTACACTGACCGACCTCTTGAAAGATATTGCTGATAAGCATGACGCAAGCCTTCAATGAATGGCTCACTGTGGTTATAAATGCTATCCTGTTTGTAGTACCTATAATTTAAGAACTTAACATAGCATATAAGTTATTTTTGTATCAACAACTAAGATGGTAAGTTTTGTAATTGGAACTAGTTGCATGACTAAATAATTATTATTATACTAGCTTTCCGCCCGCGGCTTCGCCCGCGTGGAGTTCGGTTATATCGCGCTTTTTAGATTTCCCTCGGGAACATCAATTTTTTCCGGGATAAAAGGTAGCCTATGTTCTTTCTCAGGGTCTAAAGATTGTCTCTGCCAATTTTTTATCAAAATCGGTTGAGAGGTTTAAGCGGGAAAGCGTAACAGACAGACAGACAGACAGAGTTACTTTCGCATTTATAATATTAGTGTGGGTTTTGTGGCGTAGTGGTATCGGCCGCGACTTATTACAACTTGTGGGTCGTAGATTCGAACCTTATCAGGCGCTTTACTTTGTATAAATTATTTCATCACCACTGCTCTCAAAACGGTGAAAGAAAACCACGTGAGGAAACCGGCATGTCCTAGAGCCAAAAACTTAGAAAACATGTGACATCTACCAATCCAAACTGGGCCAGCGTGCCAGATTATAGCACACTGCCTCATACCGAGAGGAGGCCTGTGGGTAAATCATACAATGGGCGCCGGACGGCCCTATGGCTTTCTGTGATCTCTCCCATGCCACCTTAGAATGGACAGTGATTGCTTGGACATAAAAAATGGGCTAGTCATTATAATTAAACATTTTGTTTGTCGCTGCGCAAGGTGGCGCGGGTTCGGTCCCGCACAGTGCAAGTATTTGTATGCATGAATATGAATATTTGCACTGGTCTGGTCGTGCCTCGGAAAGCACGCTAAGCCGTTGGTCCCGGTTGCCATTCGAATATCTAGTGGCAGTCGTTATGGGTTGTTGGAGCCCTCAAAAATCCAACAATTGGTCTAACTGCAATGCTTCGATGTCGCCTTCGGGTTGTGGAGGTCAGACGGCAGTCGCTTCACGGAAAATGTCGAAGTTTAGCCATAACAGCAGTTGGACTGGTAAAGCGGACCCCAGACTCCAAAGCTGAAAAGGCTTTGGATGCGACTGGGATTAACGCTGGGATGATGATGATTTTGTTTGTCTATTAAATTTAGACATGCTATAATAACAGCCGAAACAGATCCTCCACCGAACTCACTTTTGAAGATCTGCAAAAGTTGTTAGATCAAATTGCATTCACCGAACTCTCCAATCCAATCGCTTTTTCTACCTATACATACCTCTGAGCGTCATCTTCTCCCAACCAATTATTCTTGATCCATTGAAAATATTCCTAGACGAATCAAATACAAATAAATACTAAACGTGAGTCAAGCGCCATCTCAACTGATATAAATATTTAGAAGGAAGGTCTCAAGTGTTGGTTCACAGATTGATTGTCAATTGTTTTTGTTATATATGTGGGTGAAGTAGGCACGTCGCCATCGATGTCAGTTTAAGAGTTCTATTTTATTTGGGGTTTCAGTGTTAGCATAGAAATGTAATACAATTCTAGTTACGTACTAGGTTTCTATACGAACAGTGAATTACTAAATAAAATACAACTCTAAAATACTAAATTTTAGAGGTGTATTTTATTTGTATTTTACTGGATTTGTTATTCCCTCCACGCATGCTCTATGGCTTGCCTAAGATTTTGTTTTATAAATTATAAACTAGTGCTTGACCGGAATGCCGCCTGGTGGTAAGCAGTGATGCAATCGTTGATGGTAATGCGCGCTAGATTATTAAGAGATTAAGGAAGCCTTTTAATTTTTTTTTTTTAATATATGGTCGTAGGTGGTGGGGTTTCCCTACTATTGTACTAATTGTACGCTTCAGGTATAAATACTTTGAGATATTAAGAGAATAAGTAGCCTAATTGGTCATATTAAACCGAAAACGATGCATTGGCGCTAATATGCGGAAAAATCGCTATAAATGCAACCACACCTGCGGCAATTGCGGTGACATCAAAGAGTCGTCATTGCATATAATGACGTAAGTAATCGTGTGGCGAAGCTAGGGTAACAATGCGTTTTGTCTATAGTGTCGGGACATCCGTGGGCATCAAAACTATCGTTAAAACCTGCAAGTCAGGGAACAATAACAATGCGTTTTATCTATAGTATCGGGGCGTCCATGAGTACCGAAAGTATCGTTAGAAATGTTCATCATTCACCTACACTTTTACTGCTTACTCCTATTGTGTTGGAGTTGGCTATCAGTTTAACGGGATGCAGCAGTTAAACTCAATACAATTACTTTAATTAATCCAGTAACACTGCGCGATCGAATCAGAAATGAGGAAATCCGCAAAAGAACCAAAGTCACCGACATAGCTCTCCGAGTCGCTAAAATTAAGTGGCAGTGGGCGGGGGACATTGCTCGTAGAACCGATGGCCGATGGGGCAGTAAGGTTCTGAAGCGGCGGCCACGTACGGGAAGTCATATTTTGTATATCTTCGATAGTCGTTACGGCTCGTCAGAAGTTGGTGGGAGGACTTTTGGACCTCTCAGTCAGTTGCTACGGGTAATATGACGGGCCATATTACCCGCCATAAGTCGGGCCATAAGTCAACGGGCCATATTACTCGTAGCACTTAGGTTGTGGAGATCAGATAGGCTGTCAATTAATGTAAAATTTTGGTATTCCGCTGGTAATCGGCTTTCAGTCTTCAACCGGGCATAGCGGAATAGTCATGACCATAGTTACGAAAAGGCTAGCCAAATGATGATTTACTTTATAACATTAATAGTTTGTAAATGAATAATGCATTGAAAACAGTAATTTAGAAAGTTAAAGAAATATTTATTCAGCGCGTAATTTAAATAATAGTTGTCAATTTATTATTTTGCCAATTTCAGAATAAATTATTTCTCGCCCGTGTATTGAAGACAAAATACTTAGAGCAGTGTTAGGTACACTACTCGAAGTATTTTGTCTGTCTTTTTTATTTTTCCTTAATTTATAGCTGTAAATAATAATAATAATAATTTATAGCTGTAATTAAGGGCTTTTTTAATTGCAATATATTGACAAAACATCTATAGAAAGAAAGATAGAAAGAAAATACATTTACTTAATGATGCATAAAAAAGATCACAAACAAAAAATCAGGTACAATGCTAAAAAGATTGATTATGTAATGTAGACATTATTGTTTTATTGTTGAACTGCCTCGTTGATGTTGTAGAGGGATGATGAACAGAGAGTAAAGTTCACTCTTCCTCTACAGAAAAGGGAGGATCCTCCGACCAGACGGGTGTTATGTCTGGCGGGCACTTGCCCAACGGTTGATTATTGGGAAGTTGTATGTATGCTAGTTGCACGGTACACTCTGCTTGCGAGATGTAGAATTCGTGTTACGTCTGTATGACGCGTTGTTTATTTGTGGCGTTTGTAGGTACCCCTAAAATATAGTGGTGGCAAACATTATTGCTGAGCATGAGGTTCTGGATTAGAATCCCAGGTTGGGTAAAGTATAATATAATTTACTGAATATTATTCAGGCTGTTAATTGAACAGCCGCCGTATAGTTAAAAGGCGCAGCAGTCAACACGCCTGCTTACGATGTGAAGGCCCCGGGTTCGAACCCCGGCCAGTTCATGATGGAAAACGATCTTTTCCTGATTGGCCTGGGTCTTGGGTGTTTATCTATATATGTCATCATCATCATCTCAGCGTTAATCCCAGTCGCATCCGAAGCTTTTCCAGCTTTGGAGTCTGGGGTCCGCTTTACCAGTCTAACTGCTGATATGGCTAAACTTCGACATTTTTCCGTGAAGCGACTGCCGTCTGACCTCCACAACCCGAAGGCGACATCGAAGCATTATATCTAGACCAATTGTTGGACTTTTGAGGGCTCCAAAAACCCGTAACGACTGCCACTAGATGTTCGTATGGCAACCGGGACCAACGGCTTAACGTGCTTTCCGAGGCACGACCAGACCAGTGCAAGTATTCATATTCATGCGTACAAATATTTGCACTGCGCGGGGATCGAACCCGCGCCTCCTTGCGCAGCGGCCGCCTCCGCTACCGCTACTCCACGGAGGCTATATATGTATCTACACACATCAAAAGTGTCTAGGGATCAAGCATTTTTATGCAGATTTCTTGAGATTGAGATGTGGCTTTGTAATAAATTTATGATTTTATAAATTTATATGGATCCTTTTTGGTGCATTTCATAATTTGAATCAGGAACTGTGAATCAAATTCGAGTAAAAGATGAAAATCAGCTGTCAATATTTTCCCTATAAAAACATACAACGCATTGAAGACATTATTAGTGCTACTGTTTCCCTACTACTGATTAAAACCAACGTTATTATGGAGCGGCGACGTCATTTAAGCAGGGAAGAAATGCTCAGAGCCGTGGGAATGATAGAAGCTGGTTCCCGGCAACGTACTGTGGCTTTAGCTCTGAATACAAGTCAGAGTGTTATCAGTCGACTTTGGACACGTTACCGAAGCACTGGTACCGTGGCTGAGCGCCATGGAGGACGGTATCGCTGCACCACACGGAGACAAGACCGATACATTCAAATCTTAACTCGAAGAGCTCCAACAATAACCGCCATGATGTTAGCCGTGAGGCTTCATCACTCTTCAGGGAACTTAATTAGCGACCAAACAGTCAGAAACCGCTTGCATGAAGTGAACCTTCATTCCCGAAGACCGCTACGGGTACCACCTATAGCAATGCACAATCGTAGGATTCGATATCAATGGGCTCTTGAACACAGAAATTGGGCAGAAGAACAATGGCGTTTCGTGTGCTTTTCTGATGAGTCTCGTTTTGGTATGAGACCGGATACAAGACGTATACGACACTGGAGAACCCCTGGACGCCAACAGCGATTAAAATCCTGCCAGGAAGTCCATCCTTATAGTGGTGGAACCATCATGGTATGGGCGGGTATTTGGATCAGCGGAAGAACTGAGTTGATTTGGATCAGAGGCAACCTCAACGCTCAAATTTATGCTGAAACGATTGTATCAGACGTCATCGTTCCTCTACAAGTGCAAATCGGTCCCTTATTTCAGTTAATGCATGATAATGCACGACCGCACACCGCAAGAGTTGTAAGACAGACTCTCGCCGCAGCTAACATCAATGTCCTGCCCTGGCCTGCTCAGTCGCCAGACTTGAACCCGATTGAGCATGCATGGGATATGCTACAGAGAAGAGCTCTGCCGAATATGGAGGGTATCCAGTCGCAAGAAGACCTTTTTTTGTTGTTGCAACGAACATGGGCGGCCATTCCACAGCGTGATTTGGATGAACTCATTTTGAGTATGCCAAACCGATGTTCTTGTGTTGTTAGTGTTCGCGGTAGAAACACGGATTATTAATTGTTTAAGTTACCCAATAAAATTTTAGAGAAAACTGTTATTTCAGTCTTTTTTCGAACTTTTGTGTTAGTGGTTCAAATGTCAAATATCCCTTTATTAGGAAAATGGCAAATTTCTTTATTAATTCAAAGGTGACTTGGTTTATCGTTACTGTGACAAACGAAAACACTTTATTTGATGAATCCTTAAAGAAAATTTTAATTAATATCAATCAGGAGAAAAGTTATTGCAAAAATATATGTTGATCCCTAGACACTTTTGATGTGTGTATTATAAATATAGTATTGTTGAGTTAGTATCCCATAACAGAAGTCTTGAGCTTACTTTGGGGCTAGCTCAATCTGTATGATTTGTCCGTATATTATTATTCATCTATTTTATATTCACGAGAAGATGTCTTCCCGAATTCATAGCCACCTCAAGGCGCCGGCACTCACACGGGCTGTAAATAAAACGTTCCGTTGCATCACACGTAACAATTGTTTCTGGAACTCTAATAAACCTACTCTTGCTTTCTTAGTCAGCGACCTTGCCTACAATGTAGTTCATAATATAATAGGTAACCTAATTCTGGAGCTGATCCTCTATTCGAAGTGATGAAGTCAAGCAATGATGCGTTGTTGTTACATTGATGTCCATTATGTAGAATTAAATGTCGTCGTTATTCTGATTAATTGAATAATTGGCACGTGTGATGACGGAAGGCAATAGGCATGTTGGTCTATAAAATGGAGTCTAATAGGGACCCTTAGAGCATATGGTTATGTGATCATCATTGCAAATAAACGGTGGTACAGCAGATGAACGATGGGCTTCTGCTGCAATGTGAAGAGTGTGTTGCACTATTGTCGCATGCAATAAGTATTTCCCTAAAAATTCAAAGACGTCTACCACTATCATCTTAATAAAATAAATATACAATATGTAAAGAAAACCCTGTCCGACCCATAAGGATAATAAAGGTTAGGTAAACACTTGACCAAATATAATATAAAATTTTACATAATCATCATAGTTACAATACTAATGAATTTTGAAATAATCCTTTTTTCGCGGGAATTAATTCCAATTTCCCGAAATTTGGTAATTTTTAAAAAGTGACAACACCAGTATAGTTATAAGCGAATAGCGACGCGACCACGTCACAGGTGCCGCGTACCCTGCCCCCCGCCGCCCGTGGAAGGGGTTGCTTATCGCACATATATTAAGTTACCTTTTTTTGCGAAATAATATTTATTTTTTTAGGGGGATTTTTTTTAAGTTTAGTCTGTCTTTGTGGGCATTAGTAGAATCAGTTATCGATACCTAACAATACCTTCACGGATCGGTCAGGGTTTTCTTTACATATTGTATATGGACAAATCACACATATTGAGCTAGCCCCAAAGTAAGTTCGAGACTTGTATTATGGGATACTAACTCAACGACACTGTATTTATAATAGATACATAAGTATACATAAACGTCCAAGACCCAGGCCAATCAGGAAAAGATCAATTTCCTTCATGAACTGGCCGGGGATGGATCCCGGGGCCTCCACGTCACAGGCAGGAGTGTTGACCGCTGCGCCACGGAGGACGACAAAACAACACAACCATCAACACAACATGTATGTAAAACACAAGAGTGTTTTATATTCTGTATACAAACAATCATCATCATCAGCCCCTACTCGTCCACTGCTGGACATAGGCCTCCTTCATGGCACGCCATCAAGCTCGATCCTGAGCAGTTCTCCGCCAGCCACTACCAGCCACCTTTTTGATGTCGTCACTCCATCTCGCCCAAGGGCGTCCCACGCTACGTTTGCCGAGACGTGGACACTAACGGTCAGACTAATTCATAAGTTTAAAGTCGCTCAGCGAACTATGGAGCCGGCTATGTTGGGCGTCTCTCTGAAGGACCGCATCAGAAATGAGGTGATCCGACAGAGGACCAGAGTCACCGACATAGCTGAGAGGATTAGCAAGCTGAAATGGAAATGGGCTGGTCACATATGCCGCAGGATCGACTACAAACAATATCGGGGGAAAATCCAAGTTCTAGTGAGCCTGGGTTTTTCCCGGCATTGTTTTATCTTACACTCGTCGAGTTCAAACGTTTTCATTTACGAGGTGCGATAATAAGCTTGCAACTTGCAACAATTGGTTTGAACAAATATGCTAGTGTGTACGAGCACAAACTCTAGCGGATAGTGCATTATAGGAATAAAATGTTTTAAAAATTACTACCACCTACGCCTACCCACGCTACGTCTTCCGGTGCGTGGTCGCCACTCGAGAACCAGTCGGCCCCATCGGGCATCGGTCCTACGGGCAATGTGTCCAGCCCACTGCCACTTTAGTGTTGCAATTCTTCGGGCTATGTCGGTTACTCTCGTTCTTCTGCGGATCTCCTCATTCCTGATTCGGTCGAGCAGTGAAACCCCAAGCATAGCCCTCTCCATTGCCCTTTGAGTGACTTTGAGCCTTCTTATAAGGCCCATTGTTAGCGACCACGTCTCAATTTCATAAGTCATCACTGGCAACTGGCAACACACACTGGTCGAAGACCTTTGTCTTGAGACACTGCGGTATTTCGGACGAGAAGATTTTACGTAGCTTCCCGAAAGCAGCCCAGCCGAGTTGGATTCGACGATTGAACTCTTTCTCGAAGTTGGACCTTCCTAATTGGATACTATGTTTCAGGTACACGTAACTGTCAACAACTTCGAGAACAGAGGGGCCCATTATTTTGAACAAACTTGCTACCCTACCCCGGCTTTCATTCTGTTTGAAGGTGGTGGAACTGGCTATCTATAGACAATAAGGTCGATGTATCTTGCAGAGTCAGATATTGGCTGATGGGCGGCACAGTAGACATTATTTTTATTGAAAGGCCACCGTTTCTTGATGAAGACTTAGGTACCTATATCATTTGTACACGTGCGAAGCCGGGGCGGGTCACTAGTATGCTATAAAGGGCGATATAGATCTATATTAAATCAACAATATATTTAAGGTACTGGTTGTATAAGGATTAATACTATATTAGTTAAAATCGCTTCGAAAATTAGCCAATATTTGTCGTAAAAAGTAAATGACAAAAAAAAGATCATCATCATCCCAGCGTTAATCCCAGTCGCATCCGAAGCCTTTTCAGCTTTGGAGTCCTGGGTCCGCTTTACCAGTCAAACTGCTGAAATGGCTAAACATCGACATTTTCCGTGAAGCGACTGCCGTCTGACCTCCACAACCCGAAGGCGACATCGAAGCATTGCAGTTAGACCAATTGTTGGACTTTTGAGGGCTCCAACAACCGTAACGACTGCCACTAGATGTTCGTATGGCAACCGGGACCAATTCCGAGGCACGACCAGACCAGTGCAAATATTCATATTCATGCATACAAATACTTGCACTGTGCGGGGATCGAACCCGCGCCACCTTGCGCAGCGGCCGCGTCCGCTACCGCTACGTTACGGAGGATGCCAACAAAAAAAAAAAAGATATTGTGGGATATCCATAAGACATACACATAATGTACCATCGCGGACTTTTCTGTAGACCTTTTCAAGGTGTAGGTACTACCCGTGCGCGATAAGTTGGGACCTGAGTGCACACTATTTGAGTAAAATATACCCTAGGTATTTAATTATGTACCACCGAAAGTGTTGACTATGGTTTTGTAATGAATAAAAATACAATGTTTAATTTTATACATTTATTTTATCTATTGTTTACATTATCTCAACGTCACCGCACTCAGGTCCCAACTTATCGCGCACGGCTAGTACAATATTAAGTAATTTAAATAAATCTTGTAGGGTTCAGCCTGCGTTTCACTGCAAACGCGGAGAAAATACAATATGTAAAGAAAACCCTGTCCGGCCCATAAGGATACTAAAGGTTAGGTAAACACATGACCAAAAATAATATAAAATTTTACTTAATCATCATAGTGACAATACTAATGAATTTTGAAAAACCTTTTTTTTCCGGGAATTGATTCCAACTTTCCCAAAATTTTGTATTTTTTTAGAAAATGACAACACCATTTGCGACGGAGCGAATAGCGATGCGACCACGTGCCGCCTGCCCCGCCCCCCTTCACCCGCGCAGGTATGCCTAACGTGTTGTTTACCGCACATGTATAAAATTACCTCGCTTTTTTGAAATAACATTTATTTTTTTCGGGGGTTTTTTTTTAAGTTTTGCTCGGCTTTGTAGGTATTATTAGAATCAGTTAACGATACCTAATAATACCTTCACGGATCGGACAGGGTTTTCTTTACATATTGTATAATTATTTACGACATCACATTAGAAAGATCAAAAATAATCGAGTTTCTCCACAATTTAATGGATGTTATTATACATATGAACCTTCTTCTTTAATCAATCTATCTATTAACAAAATATCGCATCAAAATCCTTTGCGTAGTTTTAAGGATTTAAGCATACATCATCATGCCCTTGGGCGAGATGGAGCAACGACATCAAAAAGGTTGCTGGTAGTGGCTGGCGGTAACTGCTCAGGATCGAGCTTGTTGGCGTGCCATGAAGGAGGCCTATATCCAGCAGTGGACGAGTAGGGGCTGATGATGCTGATGATGATGATGAATCATACATGAGGACATTGGGAAAGAGAAAGTGACTTTGTTTTATACTATGTAGTGATCAGTTTATTATATTCCCATTGCTGGGAGACAGCACTCCCTCTTCGAGAGGGAATGTAATGCTTGCTGAAATCCATCACGCGTACTCAGTGCGGCTTTGTCCGCCATGCAGGTTTTCTTACGATGTTTTTCTTTACCGTTTTGAGGGCAGTGGAGATAAAATTATTATATTTATAATATATAATTTAATTTAATTTAATTAATATATAATTTTATATATTTTTCTCCGTGGTAGGCCACAACATCAGCCGCCGGCGTAAGTTACCACCCACCAGACAAAGTCATGCCGCCAAGCGATTCATCGTGTTCTGGCATGATGTCTGGTGAAGCCGTACGGAGGACGGACCTGAGCAGTTGTGTTGCGATGTACGTGCCGGGTACGATGCGCGAAATGTTGTTGTGTCGGGAGTTTGGTTGTGGAGGGCCTCCAGATCAATATCCCTCTGGCGCAGCATCGTTGGTTGTTGTTGGGTTTAACATTGCATCACCGCGCTCAACTGCCGTCTTCCTTCCTATTTACTCAGTTCTTTTGAGTGAGTAGGCTTAATAAACTAGCGCGCTTTACCATCATCGATTGCATCACTGCTTACCATCAGGCGGGATTGCAGTCAAGCGCTAGTTTGTAATTTATATAAAAAAAAAATATTTACACACAGTAAGGCGACAGTCTGGAGTCAAACCCTTGGCCTACAACTCGCAAGTCCACCACGACTACTGTGCCGCCCCGACCGTGTGCCGGGTACGATGCGCCAAATGTTGTTGTGTCGGGAGTTTGGTCGTGAAGAGTCTCCAGATCAATCTCCCTCTGACGCAGCATCGTTAGTCGTGTTGTTGTGTTTAATATTGCATCACCTTGCTCAACTGCCGTCTTCCTTTCTGTTCACTCAGTTTTTTGAGTGAAAAGGCTCTTAATAAAGTAGCGCGCTTTACCACCGGGCGGGATTGCAGTCAAGCTCTAGTTTATAATTATAAAAAAAAAACAATTGCTACTGATAGTTTGTTACGCAATTACGCTGCAGATCTATCTGCCATCAATGTTGAATGATGTTGCCATTATTTCTTACCTACAAGAACTTCAGTTGGACTAATTCAAATCATTTAAATGCAAAGAATGTAGGTATTGTACCCAGAGTATAGTTATGCAAAAATTTAACAAATTATGGAAATGGCAGCAACTAATTTCATTCAATAGGAATGTTATATTAAATTAATAATGAAAAAAACATTATTAGGTCCTATTAAATTATTTTAAAATAGTCAAATTATGCACACAAAAGTTGATATTAAATAATGTCAATAACATTATTCTGTTGAAATATAACACATAAGTACCTATAATATGCAAATTAATAAGAAATTAATACAATACTAATAAATTATTTAAAAATAGTGGAGGTTACCCACAAAAATAAATATTAAACTGTCAAAATATTTAAGGAAATTGGACGAAGGCTAGAGGAGCAAAACTGTTGGAAATAAAATCCATACATAATTATGTATAGTGTAAGTACGTATTAAACGTACGATAATGTATTCGTAAGCGTTGAAAGATATTAATGTTCTTGCAGGCGATGTAATAGCTAGGATGATTTCGTCTTGCACCTTCATAATACATATGTTTCAAAATGTTGAAGTATCCGGGTTTATTTATAAATATAGAAATATAAATTGATCTTGTAACTATCAAAAATATAGTAAAGCAGTTAGATACAGGACTGTCAGTCATACGTCAGTCGAATGCTGTATTTTCGTAAAGAATATATGTATTTGTGCTGGCAACATTCTCGCATTGTATAGCATCGCTGATACCTTGGCCAAAAAATAGGTTCAGGCCATGGTGAGAGCGGAGAGAGAGAGCATGGCAGGTCGTCACCTTCTTCTGCAAAGCAGTGATGCTAGCAAAGGGGGAGGCGGAGCGCGTGAGGGAGTGGAAATTCCAACTCTCATGCCTCTAGTCGCCGCAGTAGACGTCCTGTTCTGGAGACAACATCGAACTCCCGGCCTCCATAAGCGCGGGCTTGCGGGCAGTGAGCAGTGGGCAGTTCGCCGCCCGGTAAAGACGGCCCGGGTCGACGGCGCATTGTGTTTCACGCGCGCCTCAAACAGACTGATGTCAGCACATCGTGACGGGGTCCCCGAAGAACGATACCTACTGGGTCAGGGTTGTGTTTACAGGCAAGTGAAGAAACACGGGTGGGTTTTAGTCAGTAAAAGTCTGTCCTTTTGCTCTGCCCAGACCGGGAGAGGTCATTTGATGATTTCCCATCCAGAACTAAAAAAGAGGCGGTTGATTAAGCGGCTAATTTAATCAGTTGGCTGCGCCAATAGATTAAATTTCTTCATTTCACAAGTTTCCTACATTCATTACACAAGAACAACATTTGTCATATGATTAATCACTTTCGGCCAACTTCAACAAAATTTCGCTACTTTATACACGGCTATTAATAAAAGTATGATTAGGAAATCAAAGTGTCATGGTGGCCTAGTGGTTAAGACACCAGCCTCTCAAGTATGAGTGTGCGAGTTCGATTCCAGGTCAGGCAAGTACCAATGTAACTTTTCTAAAGTTATATGTACTTTCTAAGTATATCTTGGACACCAATGACTAAAGGTGAAGGAAAAACATCTTGAGGAAACCTGGACTTTATAAGTCTGAAATCGCCAATCCGCATTGAGCAAGCGTGGTGATTACGCTCAATCCTTCTCTGTATGAGAGGAGACCTGTGCCCAGCAGTGGGACTATAAAAAGGTTGCTGATGATGATGATGATGAGGAAATCAAACTGAAATTAAGAATTACTCATTCATGAGTTGGCGGCCCAATTTTTTGTGAAAATATTCAGGTCGAATTCAGACCATCCATCGCTGACGAGATGACACACTGGATGTCAAAGAGATTGTGCATGACGGTTTTGTTAAATGGATTCTATACTTTGATGACTGCAGGTGCCGGTTTAAGATAATAAGTGTTTACTTATTTACATTTCCATTTTAATGTTTTTTTTTTGTTTTTTTGCTTTTCTGGCATTTTGGCGTGTCTAGTTGGCATATGGTAAATAATTTTATTATTGTTGTTTTCTTGTGTTCATTACTATACATAGTATTGTATTAAGTCTTGTGTTTTTTTTAATGAACAGACAGCTGTGCTGCTGGGAGTTAGTTCCGTCACTTCTTCTTCCCAGCGAAAGCACTAGGAAGTGGCGTAGGGCGGGCGTTTTACGGAGACTGTGTTATGTAGGTAATATTGACGTTTAAAAAGAGCTGATTCTCCATTGAACTATATTACTAGCGTATAGAACAGACACCCCGAACCAAAAGTTTGCTTCATTTTGGTAAGAATTTGAACTCAAGTTCGCTGCAGCGCTTAAACAATAGTTATGTCATCTAACCAAACTAATAAAACATGCAGCGCTTAATAGCGTACAGAGTACAGTTTTCTCGCAACCAAAACGGCTTAAGCGCCGGGTATTTCATGGCGCTTCCGCGTTACGTTCAACGTAGAGTAACAACAAGTCGCTGCCATAGATTTTACAATGCAGAAGTGACACAACTTTTGTACCTACTACTATTATAAAATTTACTGTTTTGTTTATTTATGTTCTGTGATCTAATACTCTAGTCTGCCCTATCATTAATTAAATAAACGAAGTGAAATAAAAATTGGTATGTATATACCCTTTTTGTTACACGTTGTATATGTATAGGAGGAGGAGTCGGAAGCCATGTTTCTTCATTCCGATTATATTGCAAATGTACAAATGTATGTTGCGTATCTGCGTCTTTTGTTTTCATTACTCTATGATTAGAATTGCAAAATGGCGGCGCCCGGCATCCCGATTCTCGTGAGCATTGTTACATTTAAAAACTTTAAATTAAAGAGTTTTAAACGTTTAAATGTCTATTTACCGATTAAATGTTAACCCATCACTTTTTTTGATGTTCTGAAGTGTTTACGGCAGTCTTTAAGAACACAACCAGGCATTTTGATGTTGTTATTTATGCGAGCCAAACACGACTAGTCTCTACGGGCATTGGATACTCACTGGATAGTTGCGGTACAGTGTACCGCAATGCGTGGCGCAAAATCGATCAACGCGGTGACTTCTCTATACGTAGTAGTAATACCTCAGTGTGATTCTCAGCCTAATTTGAATAAATGACTTTTGATTTTGCTCAAATAGTTTTGACTAAAACTATACAACTACTATGGAGTTAGTAACCTGTACAACATTAGTAAACTCCACAAAGGTAGTACCATTGTCGAATCAACTATTGGCTGCACGGTTAGCGCAGTGGTTAAACTTTTGAATGCTGCGCTGCGTGTCGCGGGTACGATTCCCGTACGGGACAAATATTTGTATGACCTACAAGTAGTTGTTCCGGGTATGACTGTTTGTAAATGTGAGTTTATATGTTTGTAAACGCACTCACGATACAGGAGAAATTTCAAGTATGAGGCATCGTTCTTTAAAAAAACAAAAAGAAAAACTGCTGATGGAGACATGTAGGTCTAGTATGAGTTTTCATTACGAGACTCGATTGTCGATATCGAGCGCGTTTGACTCATCGATTGGCCCGCTTCAAGGTTGTAAGAACTCTCAACCAATGAGAGCGCCAAACGCAGTCGATATCGACGATCTAGTCTCGTAATGAAAGCTCATACTAGGCATACTAAACATTACTAGATAGTGGCGAAAAAGGAGCGAGCAAAATTGTGGCTCCTTAATCGTTCCTCCTTTTCTCTTTTTTAATATTCTGTAGTCACAAGGAACGTCTTATAATTTCGCCATCTCCGTCTATCTTACTGTTCGTGACATACTCAGAGCTAAGTCACAGATGCTACTTAGTATTAGAATGCTACAATTTGGTGTGGGCATACATATTAATCAAGCCGACAAAGTGGTAGATTAAAATCTTGAATTCGCCATCTGTGCATAAATAAACAAAATGACGACAGCATGTCAACAAATGTTTAATGTAACGGACTAAAGTTAACGGAACTTCAATTTAACGAGAGTTAACATTTTTTGAAGTTAACTGAAAAATAATCTGTTAAACAGATTGTTAACTTCGTTAATTAACTGAATAACGCGTTACTGCCCACCTATGTATACACTAATTCTTTTAATGTTTTATTTTATAACTATCAAATAGTGCTTGGCCGCAATCCAGCTTAATCGCATAATGCCAAAGCCGAAATATTGTGGTCCTGTTCCAGATATAATGAGAAACTTAAGGAAATGAATATCCTGCTTCTTATCGTGGCCTACGTCCTAATTGAGTGACACGCTTTAAAACACAATCTTAATGATTTGGTTCAAAATGGAAAAGCCTGGAGCACAGGCGAAGAAAGGCGCACATCGCAACACAACTGCTCAGACCCGTCGTCCGTACGGCTTCACCAGACATCAAGCCGGAATACGACGAATCGCTTGGCGGCAAGACTTTGTCTGTTGGGTGCTAACTTCTGCCGGCAGCAGATGTTATGACCTCCCACCGAATAAAACACGTTGATGAATAGACAAAGTTATCGAATATAATAACTAAATATCCGGATAAAAAGAATCCTGGTTATAAACCATCTGTGTAACCAAAGACTATTTATTCTCTTTGTGTGTAACATAGTCAACTCCTTTCAGTAGTTTTTGCTTGAAAAATTAGCAAACATCCACAAATACATACATACATCTTCACAAACTTTTGCATTTATTTTTTTTATATATTGTTACGGGCTAGGGGTACTTAAACGCCGGTTAAGGGTTACGAAGTTTATTGGCAACGAAGGTACAGTCGATCGTAGGCAATGACAAGTAGAACGTAGCTGATGTTGTACCGAAGTCTTCTCTTACGTCCACGAAGTCCGTGTTGTAAACACACAATAATGCTACAGATGTTTCTTCACGTAGTACTTACAGTTCTCGTTATAATTGTCGCAGTAGGTCTTCTTTAAGATTGCTTCTTAACTGTCGCTGTTTTCGTATCGCTAGTCGAGTGTAGACTGACTCTGCGGCGGCGTCACGGTGCTTTATATAGTCCAGCTGATCGAACATTCCAGATTCCTCTAGACGTAATAATAATAGCACATAACTTCGAGGTTACTCGGAAGTACCTACGGTAATTCCCGGAAACGGGTTTCTAGAAATTTCGATGTCGACACTTTGTTGACAAAACTGTTGATACCTGTACCATTCGATAGGCCGTCCTAAGTCTAGCAATGCGTTTTATTATTTTACCTAGAAAATGTCTAGATCTGGGAAAATAGGGCTTAAAAGTGACTCACTGCATGTCACGCGATATTGAACCTTATGCCATCGACATAAGGTCCATTTGTAACATTGCCACCTTCTTAGTCATGCTCGTCCCGAGCATGATTTGATCCATAATAGCGAGCTAGGCGGTCTAAGTGTACGATTTTCAGCTTCCCTCTAGATCCTTTCTTAATCCGGTAGGTGACATCGTTTATTCTGGTTACTATCGTGTACGGACCCTCCCACTTGGCTTGGAACTTTGGACTCTTTCCTTTTCTTCTAATGGGATTATGTAACCATACCAAAGTTCCCTCTTCGAATCCGGGCACGTTAGCTTTGCGGTCGTATCGGATCTTCATTTTCTCACTGGTTTTCAGACCATTCTCTCTCACTAGCTCATGTATTCCATCTAATTTACGCCGCAGGTCGGCCACATAGTCGACGGCTAGAATAGGAGTATCGGGAGGTGTTCCGGTTAGTGCATCTATGGGTAGTCTGATTTCTCGGCCGAAGTTGACTTTCGCCGGTGTGCAGTTTGTGCTATCATGTGTTGCAGAGCGGTATGACATTAAGAAGAGTGGAATGTATTGGTCCCAATCCCTTTGATGTTCTTCCACTACTTTGGCCAAATGATTCTCCAACGTCTGATTGAATCTTTCGACCGTTCCATCTGACTGTGGGTGATATGGTGTTGTACGAGTCTTGTGTATCCCGAGCAGTTGGCAAACCTCTTGAAATAGTGAAGACTCGAAGTTTCTACCCTGGTCAGAGTGTAACTCCAAGGGGATGCCAAATCGACAGAACACCTCGTGAACTAGCTTTTTGGCGACTGTATGAGCTTCTTGGTTGGGTACTGCAAAAGCTTCTGGCCATTTGCTGAAATAGTCTTGCATGACGATGATATACCTATTCCCTTCTTCAGTAACAGGGAATGGCCCAGCTATATCGACAGCAACTCTTTCCCATGGTGCACCAACATTGTACACTTTCAGCCGACCTCTGGCTCTCGTTTGCGGTCCCTTTACTGAGGAGCAGGCTGCACATTTTCTACACCAGTCCTCTACGTCTTCGCGGCAATGCACCCAATAGAATCTTTTTCTCACCTTTTCCAGGGTTTTCTTTACTCCAAGATGTCCTCCGGATACTCCGTCGTGCACCTGTCGTAGCACTGACGCGCCTTTATCACCGGGAACAACTATCTGTAAGGTGACCTCCTGTCCACTGGGTGATTCCCATTTCCTCTTGAGAACTCCATTATCAATTATCAGGCTGTCCCACTGAGCCCAGTAACTTTTTACTGTTGGGCTAAGCGCTGAAATTTCACTCCAAGCGGGCCTCTGGCCACGTTGTTTCCATTCGATTACTGTCTTCAAGTCACTGTCGTCCTTCTGTGCGTCTTTCAATGATCGATTATCCCAGTCTTCATCCAAATCATTCACCTGGACAATACGCACGTTCTCTGTATTTTCCTGTTTGTCACAATGTCGGCCCTTACTTCCTGAAGTTAGCTGGCGGCGGCGGTCCTTTTGCCTTGCCTTTTTCTCGAGGCGCTTCTTCTTACGGGCCTCGTCCTCGACTTCCTTGTCCCGGCTTCCGTCTGCCTCAGTCCAAGACCTTCCGCGCGACCGCTCGCGCTCGTGTTCTCGCTTGCCGGAACGTTCGCGTTCCTGGTCTCGGTCTCGCTCCCGGTCCTTGACGCGTTCCCGCTCTCGTTCAGCGGGTCGCTCGCGGTGCCCGCTCCGATCACTCCGCTCACGCCACTTGACTCGCTCGCACGGGCGCTCGGGCTCGACCTTCGCATCGCGCTTGCGCCACGCCATCACCGCGGCTTCCTCACGTGACCAAGAAGTTCTTCTTCCCTTAGCCTTCCTGGGACAATCAATTCGAATGTGCCCCTTTTCGCCACAGTCATAGCAAGTTGGTCCTCGTCGGGCTTTTATTTGTGCGGTCACTTCTCGAATACGGTCGTGTTGTGGGCCATCCTGACGTACAGCTTCCACCTCCAGAGCATGCGTCAAAGCTGCCTTCAGGGTCTGATGGTGACCCAGACGTACTGCAGCCCTGATTTCTGCATCTCGAATCCCATCGGTAAATAATCGTAGAGTAGTAGCGCCAATCAATCCCGGTGTTGATGCATACGCCTTCCGAACCATACGTTCTATTTCCATGGCCCATTGTTGCAAACCCTCGCTGCTCTTCTGTGTGCGTTCGCGGAGTTGAGCCCTGTAGACATGTTCCAGGTGTTTCTCTCCATATCTAATCTCCAACGCTTCTAACAGACAGGCTAGGGTATTGCAATCGCCGGAAATGTTCTCGAGGATTCGTACGGCATCACCACGCAAAGCAAGCATAAGGGCCATTAGAGCTTGATCGTCGTCCCAGTTGTTGCCTTTTGCGACCTTTTCGAACTGTAGACGGAAGGCCACCCATGACGTTGTTCCGTCAAAATGAGGTACCTTGAAAGTCGGCAAGGCACTGGGTACCGGTACCACACCTTTAATAACTCCTTTTTGTACCTTCTCGTGCAAAAATTCTACTTCCTTCCCAAACTCCATGATGGTATTGTCTAATTTATCGAAACGCGCATCATATTTGTCAATGCGCGTGTCTTGCTGGTCCAGACGGGCATCTTGTTGAGCTGTTTTAATTCTAAGTTCATTGACCTCTTCTTTGGTCTTTTTCCACTTTTCATTTAATTGTAATACCAGTTGCTGGGATTCCTTTATTTGTGACTGGGTTGCTGCCTGGGATTGTTCTATTTTTGCCTGGGATTCTGCTACTATACCTTTTATTTGCGCCTGGGATTCTGCTATACTCAGCTTTATTTGCGCCGTCAAGTGAGCCAGTAACACCGATAAATCGGATCCGCTGCTTCCGGGAATAGTGCTGGTACTAGGCGCACTCACATTCGTCGGTGTTACGACGGCCGCATCTTCTACGGTTGCAGGGATACCAAGCGATTCTTCCTCTTGACGCGCCAAATCCATCGCTGCTTGTCGTCGCGTGCGAACTCTTTCGTCTTCCCTTGGCGTGACCGGCATGCCGCTTCTGACACCAATTGTTACGGGCTAGGGGTACTTAAAACGCCGGTTAAGGGTTACGAAGTTTATTGGCAACGAAGGTACAGTCGATCGTAGGCAATGACAAGTAGAACGTAGCTGATGTTGTACCGAAGTCTTCTCTTACGTCCACGAAGTCCGTGTTGTAAACACACAATAACACTGCAGATGTTACTTCTCGTAGTACTCGAAGTTCTCGTTATAATTGTCGCAGTAGGTCTTCTTTAAGATCGCTTCTTTACTGTCGCTGTTTTCGTATCGCTAGTCGAGTGTAGACTGACCCTGTGGCGGCGTCACGGTGCTTTATATAGTTCAGCTGATCGAACATTCCAGATTCCTCTAGACGTAATAATAATAGCACATAACTTCGAGGTCACTCGGAAGTACCTACGGTAATTCCCGGAAACGGGTTTCTAGAAATTTCGATGTCGACACTTTGTTGACAAAACTGTTGATACCTGTACCATTCGATAGGCCTTCCTAAGTCTAGCAATGCGTTTTATTATTATACCTAGAAAATGTCTAGATCTGGAAAAATAGGGCTTAAAAGTGACTCACTGCATGTCACGCGATATTGAACCTTATGCCATCGACATAAGGTCCATTTGTAACAATATATTACCAGCTTTCCGCCCACGGCTTCGCCCGCTTGGAGTTCGGTTATATCGCGCTTTTTAGATTTCCCTCGGGAATATCAAATTTTTCCGGGATAAAAGGTAGCCTATGTTCTTTCTCAGGGTCTAAAGATTGTCTGTGCCAAATTTCATCAAAATCGGTTGAGAGGTTTAAGCGGGAAAAGCGTAACAGACAGACAGACAGACAGACAGACAGAGTTATTGCATTTATATAATATTAGTATGGGATAAACCAGCGCTTGACCGCAATCCTGCTCGATGGTAAGCAGTAACGCAATCGTTGATGGTAAAGCAATTAGTTTATTAAGAGCCTATTCACTCTAACCTTGAAGACACTGAAATTGTAGTCCGACGGAAACACCGCCGCTGGCAAGTTGTATAAGATAGGTAGGTTAAAAAAACATTTTCTTTATAATCATATAGGTAATTAGTGGTGCTTCACCGCAACTCCTCCTGATTGTAGGCAGGATGCAATAATTGATGGTACCTACAGCGCGCTAGTTTATTAAGTGCCTATTCACTCTAGCCTTGAAGACAATTAATTGTAGGCGGACGGGAACACTGCCGCTGACAAATTTTTTCCAGTACTGATGACAGCAGGTCAAGTTACCCCAAATATTCCGATCAGTCAGATATTCTCAATCAACCCTGAACCTTAATGCTTTAGAGAAAGTTGAAAAACTAATAAGGAAATCTGACTAATTGTAGCAGCTTGATGTGCTGTATCTGCTGTGTGTACGGTATAAAAATGAGGCGAAATGCTTTGTTTGATCGTAGTGGTGTCAACAACGTAAGGAGGAGACTTGCTGTATTTATCGGCGACGGGTCGTCGATACTGAACGAAGATGGGGTATTAAGTCATGCAATTCGGCACACACTCTCCAAATGCATACTATAGAACACAGCAGACAGGCCAGCTACTCTTCGCCTGTGCCCAGGCTCGTTTTGAACCAAATCATTAAGACAGCGTAGTCCTGACCACGATATTCGGCTTTCGCTTTACTTGATGTATACAACATGTAACAAAAAGGGTATATACATACCAAGGGCATGGCATCTTTAGATGATATCAAACGATATCGGAAGGGTTTCAACTCAAAATAAAATACTCAAAAAATTGGTACCAAATTTTCGGTTTCGTGTGTTTCTTAAAATCAAATCATAACAAACGTGGCAGCACACTACATACGTTAATAACTACTCGTTACCCGTCACATTACTTGCCAAAATCCGATAAATGTCTTCAATATCTCTGTGCGACTAGTATGATAGTAGCCTATCACAGGCGGTGTTTTTCCTCATAACTTCCTAACATAAAGAGATAGGATTAAAAAACCCTTCCAATATCGCTTGATATCATGTAAAGATGGCATGCCTTTGTTATGTATATACCCTTTATGTTACACGTTGTATAATGTATGTATTATGTGACGTAATTATGTAAAATGTTAATTCAAATAACGAGTACGAATTTTGTGTTATACGCTCAGATAACAACGACCTTGTATAGGGCTGTATATAACATCAAATATAACGTCTACATGCTAATACATAGGCTTATCTGATTACTAAAATACCTTTGTGAAGTCTCACGTATGACGTCAAGGTGTTCTGGTAAGCAATTTGTTTTTTTTTACATCATAAAGTCAGATAATTATTCCATTAACTATGACCAAGCACTTCTATTTAGGCCCTAGTACAGAGATTCATGGATCAAAATCAGGGAAGCATTCCAGGGGGTTAATCGCGCTAAATGAAACAGTAGAAGTTCAACTCTTGTTCATATCTGATCCAGTTAAAGTTACAGTTTAGTTTCGATCACATTTCGTATCGCGCTAAAGTTTTAACTTCAATTGAAGTAAGATCAATGTATGAGTGATACATTTCGTCAGAGATAATAATAAAAACTACATGAATAAATTATAAGTAAATCTAATCGTTCAGTCGTAAGTTTGAGAAATGGCAAAGAAAAAGTTAGCTTTGTTCTAACTTTTGCATCTGATAGCAGTTACGTTTCAATTGCGATCCAGTTATGGTTTAACCATCTGTCAAAAGGTTAGCGCGATACGGAACATAGCAAAAGTTGAGAGGTTTGGCGGGAATGTCAAGATGAGTGTCACGCTCATTTTTCATTGGACTTTTAAAATTATTTATAGTGTCGTTTACTAAATAAAAACGCGTGATTTATGTAGTAAAAAGTGCATTCAGTGAATAATTCAAAAAGAACAGTGAAATATTGTAGCATAGTGGCCTCATCATGTCTTTACGCTAAACCGCTCCTTATCGTCCAAACGCGTAAAACGAAAGGAGTTAGTTTAGGTTAAGTTATGCTAGGATAAGTTAGGATAAATTAGGATAAGTTAGGATAGATATTTAATGAAGAAAAAAAAAAATACTGAAGACTTGGCTCTATGGCGTACTATGCCTTTGCCTTTTCCATTCGCCCGAACGGAAAGAACTGAACCAAAAAAAAAATAGCAAAAGTTATGGTTTGGTTGTGATCCAATTTTTTTTTTTTATGTTATAAACTAGCGCTTGACCGCAATCCCGCCTGATGGTAAGCAGTGGTGCGATCATTGATGGTAAAGCGCGGTAGTTTATTAAGAGCCTATTCACTCTAGCCTTGAAGACACTCAAATTGTAATGTGACGGAAACACCGTCGCTGGCAAATTGTTCCAGTCCCTCGATGTACGCGGTATAATTCTATTTTGGTTGAATTATTTTAGCGCGATTGCCTCCCTGACCTGTCATGTAAAGAAAATCTGCATTAATTTGGTGACACTTTTCAATTAAGTTAGATAGTTGGGCTTTAATTTAATTGCTGGCTCTTCTACAGGGACAGGGATCTCGGTGATCCCTTTGTGCCCAAATATGCCAATCAATCAAGTCGTGTTGTCCCTTCCGCAGTCGGATATAATACTTTCTCACTTTGTTTTTATACTTTGTATAGTTCTACTAATATGACTACGCCGCCAAAATATTGTGATCATTGTACTTATTATGTTCACTACGAATAAAATTTTTCGCTTTCATCTTTCCTGCTTTTGTTTTCAGGAATGAGGTTACATTTTGGCTATGATTTTGCTTAAACCGTTTTGTTTGTAATTAATTCATGGACAAACCTTTTTTTAAAATGGATCTGGAGAATGTAGGTTGATAGTTTGGTATATATACCGTTACCGTTTACCGTTATTATTTTGCATTTAATGTTTTCAGAAGTTTATGAATAAAACATCAACAATGTCTAGGGATATTACATGAAAGACTTCTTAACCTAAAAACTACAGTACAATAAAAAAGTTTGTATATAAAAAATCAAATCTTCACCACATCTTTCGAAATTCAAATAAATAAACAACAAAAACTCATTTTGAAACAAACGAGTATCAATTAATCGAATTTGGTGGCCGAGTAGCTTCATGTTACAGTAAAACAGTGAAGTATTGATTTTTTTTTTTAAATTTGAAAAATTAATAGTGATTACATGCTTTCCATATTCTAATTTAAATGTGACAACCTGTCGACATTTGACAAGGGAGGAGTTGATTAGAGCTGTAGGCATGTTAGAAGCAAGCTTACAACGCGTGGTTTGTTGAAACTGGCAATCGCGGGCAGAGACTATTGTGGGCTCGAGAACATTTCGCATGGAGCGATGAGCATTGATCCATGATGCTTTCTTCTGATGAGTCTCGGTTTGGATGTTATTCTCATCATGGAAATTAAAGGTAAGTATGGCAAGTTCCTTTCTTTCTTCCTTTCCTTCTCTGTATGAGAGGAGACCTGTGCCCAGCAGTGGGACGATAAAAAGGTTGATGATGATGGCGAGTTCCTAGTAGACGAAGCTGTCTCTAGCATCCACAAGAAGTCCGTTCATATCACTACTATCATGGTTTGGGCTGGTATTCGTATGGGTGCGTGTACTAATCTCATTTGGATAAGAGGGAACCAATGAAAAAATATCGTAATGACGTAGTGGAACCTGTGATTATCCCAAACAGGGTACAAATGGGTCAGGAGTTCCAACTCACACATAGTTATGCCCGTGCCGGCTGAGCTGATATCAAATGTGCTTAGGGCACATTAAGTCAGGGTTATGAACTGGCCTGCTCGGTCCCCCACATGAATCCCAGTAAACTATACGAGGAGAAAAGTGCACTAGGAATTTATTTAGCGTTCTTCATGAGTGTTTTTGATCAACTGACTTTTACACAATCAAAACTAACCCGTCATGGAACGTTGTCATACAAATTATGAATGTGACAGTTCTGTACACAGCCAGCATTGCGGCTCATTAAGTAGTAGTTGTAGTTTCTATCACATTACTAAATCGTTCAGGCGCTTTTGCCATACCTATTATTGGAATCAATTGTAACAGCAAATACCTACTTAGGACCCATTAACTTAATCAAATGTTATTCCGTGGTGCTTGGCAATCTGGGCTTCTCCCAGTTGCAATAATGTCCCTTTGTGCCGATTGGCCTAGTTCTGTTCTGTCTCCTGCTTATTATGGAGGGAAGTGGAAAAAATATCTTTTTTCTTACTCCTCCGCTATTCTTTTCTGATTAATTTCGTTGCGGTACCCAAGACAGTTGAAACGTTTCTCCGGGACTCGTTGAGCTTCATTGCTCGGCGTTTTTCTGGCGGTCTCCACTGTTGATTCTGGCTTTCAGGAGTTGCAGTGGGTTGGGAACAGTGTGGCGGGTTTTGTCCCATAAAAAAAAAAATACTAAATCAAATGTAATATTTCAATACATGTTACAACGAGTAACTGTGGTTAATTTTTCTCCAAGTTTAATGACAGCAGAACTACTTTTCCTGCACTTGAAAAGAACCTGGGACCTGATACCGCAGCTCATTTGTGATTTATTTAATTTTGAGC
The DNA here is from genome assembly GCA_017933935.1 of Sesamia nonagrioides. Classification (NCBI taxonomy): domain Eukaryota; kingdom Metazoa; phylum Arthropoda; class Insecta; order Lepidoptera; family Noctuidae; genus Sesamia; species Sesamia nonagrioides. The sequence goes on along the minus strand of JADWQK010000795.1, from coordinate 206,669 downwards.
ATGAATAACCGATTCTAACTCCGAACTCTAATTAATGTTAGGGAGGAAATACCGATTACTAAATTATTTTTTTTTGTTTATTTTGTCTTTAATTTTCATAATTTCCTTTATAAAATCCGTTATGTACAAAATAAAATATACATCCAAAAAAGAAATTACAAAAAAATACTTTATAGCTTATGCAATAAAGTTTTTTTTTTTATTTTCATTAAAAAATAAAACTTTAATTTCATAATATTATTGAAGATAAGTAATATTAAAATTAAAAATAGGTTTCAAATATTTTAGGAGAACTTTCTGGGAACCAGCTGATCTCTGCTATCGAGCCAACCTAATAACTGATTAGGTATATTGTATCTTATCATCTACTGATTACAGTGCGTCATTACTATACTTTTCATATTGTTCTGTTTGTAGTTCGTTTACCCCAGAATATGCTTATTAAAACTGGGAAAAATGCTAATTAAATACTAAAAAAAATACAACATCCCTTATTCCCACATTTCAAGGTAACAGCTGATACTGTAATTGGACAATGATGGCCTGAAGTGAAAACCGATTTCATGGGTATACTCGCGGCCGCGGGGCGGCTGGCGGCGCGTATAACTACTAGCAGTCGACAGCACTCAACCGCGCCGCGAACACGTACCTGCACGCTCCGTCTCACACTCCCCGACACAAACACCATCTAAGAAATTCGCGAAAGATTTTTCGACACAGTTCATTAGTTTTCCAACTGGTTGTGTTACATAAGTGTTACCGTGCTGTGTTTTCGGCAATTTCGGCGTTGCTAAGGTAAATAAACCGGCACCAGTCCGTAAGTTATCGGACTTTTTATGTGCTAAGTTAGCGCTTAAGATGGATTCTACAATTGTTTTTGGTTAGGCTTGAAATTATTGAAATTTCTCTTTCAGTAGAATGCTGTTTGATAGAGAAAATATTAGGTTTCATTCATGTTTTGCTAACAAAAGTTACGCTAATTATGATAACCTTAAATTTATTATTGTTATCGGTGGTCCTGATAAGGAAAAATAGAATGACCTATTCGATGTTATAAAACCTAAAAGCTGAAAATTAAATACCTAACATTTTTCAATTTTGAAAATATAAATTAAAAAGAAAACCGGACACAGAAAGCTACATTTTCCCAAATAAATCTCCGAGCAATAAGAAGCAACAATAATAGTAATTAAGAACCCAAAAGTAGAAAAATAACTTATTAATATTTATGTATGCAAAAACCATGAAAGTAGACGATGTTTATTGATCAAATCTGGTGCTATTGGCGAAACCAAGCGCTGTTAACAAGTTAGCGGCAAGACCACCTGTTACAGACAATTCGGTGAAAGATGGTACAATACTTCAAGCGGTTTGGAGATTGTATTATAAACAAATATGGCACGCATCTCAAAAGTATTCTTTCCTTATTCACGTGGCGACAGATGTGTTCGGTGTGGTAGACTTGAATTATCTATAAGTGGCAGTTGCTGAGCAAAGGATATCTTCAAAACATGACGAGATGCGTCTGTGAGTTTTTTTATAGGCCTTTGACCGTCAAAGGCACTGCGCTGTGGAGAGGCGTTTGATAAAAATTCCTCGTTTTAGAGAATTCGCTAGTGAATCTTCTGAGAATCAAACTAATATAGAGCATTAAACATTTTCAACTTTTACATTACATCAAACACTTTTAGTATTTTTTAAAGGAAAAGTGACTGCGTATGACTCATAGTTTCCATATTTCTGCTGCCATAATTTTGAATTCAAATGTTTTCTGCTGGAAATAGATTTTGGCAATTTTACATGTCAATATTTTCAAAACTCACTGGTTATGTCTATATTAGCTGACTCTCTGCTGCTGATTATCAACTTAATTTTGAGGAGTTTGTTCCGCTACTTCTTCTTCCCAGTGAAAGCACTAGGGTCTAGGATGTGGCGAAGGGCGGGGGTTTTGGGGGACTGTCTTACGTAATATTGTCGTTGAAAAAGTGCTGATTCTCAACCTAATTTGAATAAATTACTTTTGATTTTGTTTTCTTTTTTATTTGTATATAAATGACTTTTGATTTTGACTGATCCCCGAGAAAAAAATAACAAACAGCGAGGTCTTGGTCTGTTTTAAGTTCAAACCTCAAGTTATAATTAACATTCTTGCTGCCTTCAGATATATTTGGCCCTTTTACAATATAATACATTTACAGATTTATAAACACTTAGTGCCAAGATTTTAAAATATTGGTTTAAGTACTTTAATAAAAATTTGTTTCACCGTTTGTAGATACATATTTAAAATTGTGTGGAGATCATTTTAAATATGTATCTACAAATGGTGTGTTGATACTGATTTTATAACTTGTTTGCGACCTCATAAAGTTGGCTTGGTTATTCTATCGCGGACTGGTTGGTATTTTCGGCTTGATTATATTACCTACATATCTTATCATATCCAGTGCTAACTTTAGTTAAATAATTCACAAAATATATTATGCAAGCTAATATGATAATCAGAAACTATTAAGATATGCTGGAATTTCAATAAAATCGGTTCACAAGGTGCTTCCTTCCCGACCTTTAATAAAATTGTGCATTGACATGTCAAAAATTGAATTTATCATCGTATTGCAAAATGTTTGCATGTTTAGTGTGATGGCATGAGGACCAGGGAGTAAAGTTCACTCATCCTCCTTTGAAAAGGGGGCACTGGCGCCACTTACCCAACGGTTGATGTTGGGAAGTAGTGTTTATGCTAATTGCACGGTAAACTCTGCTTGCGAGATGTAGAATTCGTGTGACGTCAGTATGACGCGTTGCTTTTATTTATGGCGTTTGTAGGTTCTTCTACTTCTTCTTAGTGCCATTTTTGTTAATGATATCATCAGCATCTTCCAGCCCTTGTTCATCATTGTTCTTCCGTTTTCCCCCGTCAATCGTCACGTTATAACTCCGTGATTCCCTTCTCTTCTATCTGCTTAACCTTTTCTTAACCTTGACTTTTGGATCAGCTGCTAGTCTATCTAAATGCTGCTGAATACCATGGAGCATTACCTACCTGACTTCTATAACCCAGTTACTGTATACTACGTAATACGTTAGCTCTGCGTGGAACTGGTTGTCAGTCTTTCTAGTTTAGATGTGTACTGGGCAGTCATCTCCGGACCATCTCTTTCATATCAGAAACAGCGGAACATTAGTTAGTAAGTCTGATCTTGTTCACACACTAAACTAATTATAAGTTCAGTGTATATTTTCCTTTCTATTTCAATAAGAAAAGGACAGAAGATAAAATGTCTGTTTATACCTGTCAAATTAGTGCGCTCCTGACGTAAAATGGCGTATTTTTAGTCGCCTGGTATCTTAATTTGACAGGATTAAACTAAAATGTTGTCTTTTATGCTTTTCTTAACGAAATGGAAATAAAAAGATGCATTTAACTTAAAATTTGTGAACATTTTAATGCGTGAACATGAGAATCGGCGTTATTGAAGAAGTAAATGTAAAATGTTAAGCACCAAAGTGCCCGCATGAATGAGACAAATCGATCGATTTAATACTTGATTTACAAGAACCAGTACACACATACAGTACAGGAATTTTAGTAGCGTGGCGCTAAATTAGTACATCCGAATACATTTGCAAAATCCGATAGCTAGTTTTATGATTCTCTAGTTGTAAGGTGGTTGAGTATGCGAAATGAAAATATTTTGTATGAAAAATTAAAGACATTTCATGAAACATATTGCGTTCCAGATAAATTGAAACTCGAAAAATTTTCTACAAATATTACTGCTATAAGTAAAAAAATAAAAGTGAAATAAAAATTCGAGTACCACATTTTTTTTAGATAAAACTTGCTACTGGTGAAGTTGCTACCTAGTTTTTTCTTGCAAAACCATTAAAAATGCAAAATAGACAGTAAAATATTTCTGTTCGTTCCTCACCGGTTTCTGGCATGTACCGATATTTTTAAAATCAAGTTATATTTCTTAATGCTTTCAATCTTTTGACGTTGACCATGACTTTGACTACATTAATATTTAAATAAATTACTATATTTTCAGAATTGAATACTAGTAGCAATTTTCTTTGCCAACTAGAGTTTAGGATCATCATCAATGTTGATAAGTCTGATGTCACAAAGATTAACCATGACCTAGATAGAATTCATGGTCATTCTCATAAAAAATTAATCAAAATTGTTGAGGAATTTCTGCCTAATTGGTTGATTTATTGACTTGGAGACTTAAAGATTAGCTCTCATAAGCCGTTTTTAAGCACGAGTTTTAAGATGCTGCTGGAAACGCTAACAATAAATGGAAATATATAAGTATAGTATCTTAAAACTTAGCTGCTGTCCACCCATCAAAAAAGCTGTTAAATAACATTTTATGACACTCTTGGGAGGAAAAGCTTTTAGCACTTTTCTTTACAAGAAATATTTTATATTCTAGGTGAATTTTCGTAGTTGAATTTCTAAACGTTGAGGTAAAGTAGTCCGCTCAGACGGTGATGTCATGTGTTATGTATTGTCAGTTGTGTGGATATGTAAATATGCATCATTGTGCAAACACAGCGTTATCTCAGTGTGAGTGCTTGTTTTAACAATACTCTAGTTACAGCTTAGTTCCGAGTCACTATTAATGAAGGATGTGTCTAGTTACTTGGTATAGTATCTACCTATAGTTCGTCGCTTTTGAGACTTATCATTTAATTATTATAGGTTTATTCTGTTTCCTGTTAAACTTTTACGTGAGAACTCCTACTGTTATGCAAAAGGCCGTGATGCTACATAACTGTCAAACTAAGATGATTTTTTTTTATATAATGATAAACTAGAAATGCTTGCTTGCCCAAAATCCCGCCTGATGGTAAGCAGTGATGCAATCGTGGATGGTAAACCGCGCTTGTTTATTTAGCGCCTATTCACTCAAAAAAACTGAGTGAATAGGTAGGAAGATGGCAGTTAAGCGAGGTGATGGAATGTTATACCTAATAACACGAACAACGATGCTCCAGAGGGAGATTAATCTGGAGACCCTCCACGACCAAGCTTCTGCTGGCAGCCGATGTTAGGGCCTACCACCGAGGAAGATACCAATAACTTTATTATATTTCTTCACAAAAAATGATAATTTTCAGTCAGCATACTAAAACTAAAAAGTGTGTTTCTAAAATCTAAGACAAAAAAAAAAAGAATTCCAATCTAATGCAATTCCGCACTTTTACTGAAATGAATTGCAATGTTTTATAGAATTGAACAGTAGATTAAATTTTCTTTACAGCTTATTACATTAATATTTGTGTGTCCGATGTGACAAAGATTAACCGTGACCTAGAAGTCATGGTCAAGTCAATATTTTTTTTAATCAAACCTATTAAGAAATTTCTGCTTAATTAATTGATTTATAAGCTTAAATAAGCACGATAATAGCCGACCATAAAAAAGTCGGTTCGTAAAATCTCATTCAAGTAAAAATAAATTAATTCCAATCTGATTTAATTCCGCACTTTTTACACTATTTGCACCATTTTCAATGCCAAATGACTCAATGCCAGAATGCTAGTGCAAACTGAGTGTGCAAACCGAAACTTGGCACGAATTTAAGGAGAGCATTATTTATTAATTGTGATAACACTATGAAAGTCTGGAGCACCAAAATGGAGCAGTATAAAAGTTTAATAATAAAATTATGCCAGTGAAAATAAATACGAACCCAAGTGAAAATAATAATAATGGAAATAAAATACCGAAAGAACGAGCTTACGTACATACATACATACATTCATCAGTATGGGTAATATAGAACAGAGAAGTGCAGCACAACTATATGACAGGAAATATTAACTGAAAGTAAAACTCACCAGAAAGATAACAATAGAGGAAATACTATTTGTAACATCTGTCATGTCATTACGATGGATGACAAAAACAGGAAAGCAAAATCTTTCTGATATGTGCTATTCAAAATTGTGTGGGACTGCCACACAATTTTGAATAGCAAACAATAAATGAAAATATATAAGTATAGTATCTTAAAACTTAGCTGCTGTCCACCCATCAGAAAAGCTCTTAAATAACATTTTATGACACTCTTGGGAGGAATCATCATCATTAGCATCTTCTGTAATCCACTACTATAAGTAGGTACGGCGAAAAATAAGTTGAATGGGGTGCAATAGGAGAATCCATTGCACGCCATTCAACTTATTTTTCGGCAACTCTCATCCGAAAATTATCGCTTCACCTATCCTTAGAACGTTCCACCACAAATAGTTATATATAGCATTCACATCCTTAAAATTTCTTCTCAGAATCAGGTTTAAGGTAATTAATTATATTTCAACAACTCTCTTACAACCTATTGTTTATATTCCAAAACGATTCTTGGAATCAAATGAGTGGGTTCTTTTTAGGACCATATTCAGATTTTTAAAGCCAGCTTCGTTTATCTTAAGCTTTTTCATGATTAATCACTTTGATACTTATGTTATCTTCATTTTGATGATCGGATCGAACAGATGCCCATTATAAACCATCTTGTTTTAACTTTATTGGTTTATAATTTAAACAAGTTTGTTGTTTAACTCTGGCGCTGAAGGATTAAATATGATTGGAATTTATAAGCAAGATACTATGTCTTGAGTGGCAAAGGAATGTTTATGATCCTCGACTATAAGTAATATGTAGTTTCTTCATCGAGGAAATATTTGTGTGATTTGATTCTGGTTCAATTTATAATTGCAATACATGTACCACTAGTATGTCGATTTAAGATCTGAATGTTATATTGAAGCATTGTAAATAATATCATTGATGCTAATGTTACTTTCAACCACGCTAAATTTACCTTTTGCTATTTCATTTCCCTTGCAAATCATACCAACGTATCTAGGTTTTTGTAATTTATTATATGTAATATACAGCCACATAAAATGACAAAATTAGGTCATGCTACTAAAATTGATTGATCACGTTCCCGTGGGTGCTTTGTTAGAGCCTACTGTTGACGTCATGCCGTGTGTTCTCTTCCGCTGATGATGTTATGGTTTTGTCCAACATTCGCGCTGCAGTAAAAATGAGGGACTCCACATTATTGTGACATTTGCGCACATTAATCTTTGTGTTGGCAATGACACAAGAATCCATTGCATCATACCGCGTAACTAATAGTAGTTTATATTGGCTTGACGACTATTACTGAGTATCGTGTAGAAAGTGTATTGACTTGGTCTTCTAGTTTTCGATCATGCATTCCGTGTCTGCACTTTTTTTGATTGAAAGTGTTAGTTGTGAGGATTGTTGCATGAACGAGTCTCACGCTGGAGATGACTTTCCCAATGACCTACTTAAAATATTCAAGTTCATTTAAGTCTTGCATTTGCAAAAAGAGAAACTAGAACGAGACATTATCTACTAGAGGTTGTCCAAAGCAGTGTCAGGTTGATCGAAGCATGGCACAGAATGGAGGAAGCCTAGGAGTGGGTGGAATAAAACTGCTAAAGATGATAATGATGATGATGAATTTAATATAGAGGCAAATTAGTATAAAAATAGAGTGAGTTCTAGTGTAAATAGACTAAAGCTAAACTAAAATAAATAATAGGCTAAAGTTGTAACTACATGATGAAAATATTTATCAATTTGCAAAATATTCGCGCGTCTCATTGACAAATATTTTGCAAATGCAAATGCAAAATATTTGCCGGAAAATTATGTGGACACCTGTAAATTAGCATTTCCCGACAGTAACGACTAATTTCAGCTTGGATATTCCAAAACAATGGGCAATGAACCAATATTCACAATATCGTCTGAAGTTCGAAGAAATAATTATTTTTAAGATTATTCACGGTTTGGAAAAATATTATCGACTACTTCGAACACAACCATACTATGTTCGAAGTCGAAAATAATATTTTGCATGACTACGGATAATTAAGACATTATCGTGCATACGTCAAAAGCGCGAGAAATCGGTAATAAACGATTTTGTTTGTTTAAACTGTCACGGAATAGTACCGTTAAAGTATTCAGTGATTTGAATAGGAAAATTTATACCACATTTTTCCCTGTGCATGTGCTTCGGAATGGTATTGTGTGACATTGTTGTTGATTTGCAGGGAGGGCATCTTGGTGGAGTCTACTGTGTCCATTTGTTTACTTTGTATATGCAGGAAATCTCCAGTAATATTAATGGTTTTGTATTGTGTTTCTAATATTAACGGTACTAAACATTGTTTTAACTAACGCTCAAATTTAAACTCGTTACTGCATTTTTGGTGTAGTGGTTGCAATATGCTGGAGGTCCCGAGTAGTATTCCCAGGTCGGACAAAGTGTTACTACGTTGGTCCATCTGCATATGTTCTGTAGCAGCCAGGAGCTTGGATTTCTGTCCGGTTGAGGGCAATAGACTCGCGTACGGGTGATAGTCATAAGAACGTATGTTACATAGACTTGGCTTTATCCAAAAGCGATTTTCTTAATTGTTTAATTAAAAAATATATATTTTCGATTTTGACATAGTATCTTCAATTTTACTCATAAGTTTATGCAATCTGTCGTATTTTATTGTATTTTTCGTTGTTTCTAGAAAAATCGGTACCGAAAACCTTCCAAGTGTTGTCATATTAGTTTACTTGTGACTTGTACCAAAAAAAAAAAAAACCTTTTTCGGACAAAATGGGCGTGATGTTATGTAGTGCTGTTTGTTCTCTGTGAGTTGCACCATATCTGACAAATACGTACACTCACAAGACAGGTTCTCTGAATAGGTGAGGTTCTTTTCGCAAAAGACTGCAGGTTCTCTGAATAGGAGCGGTTCTTTTCTCAAAAGACTGTGTCAGACATCGATTCTACATGATCTTCATAAGATCTGATCAAGCTATTATCTTTTCTTTTGTATGGGACCATGACCACTCCCGCTCTGGGCGGAGCGGAAGGGCATGTCAGAATTTAACTATGTATACATATATGTGTTTAAATATGTAACGAAGAAATGTTTTTTTTTTATTTTTTTTATTTTTTATTATTATATTGTAAACTAGCGCTTGACCGCAATCCTGCCTGATGGTAAGCAGTGACGCAGTCATTAATCATAATAAATGTAATCCATATATTATGATTTTAAAAGAGTGTCCATGGAGTTTCTTGCACGTTCTTCTCCATAGAGATCTACGCTTTGGAACGTGCAATTTAGCTTCACTTTTCTTGGACTGACCGACATGGACTATTCAAAAGTACCAAGTGATGGTTAATTTGAAATAAACAATTTTGATTTGATTTGAACTGACTAAAATCTACCCGAGTTCCTTCCTCCGCCAGGGGCCATGATTTGTAGATGTGTTTGTACAAACCTACTTACAGATACTAAATCATTTATCTACTAAATTAGAAAACCTAAGTACCTACCTCTTAATATTAATTTCAGAAACTGAAATCTAAACTAATTAATAGAAACCAAATAACCGAAGCAATGAAATCAAAATTCACATTGTAACCTAGGGGTACTATTAAATTTTAGCCCTGGAATATCCTATTAACCACAAGCACACAATAGACTTGTTACTACTAAAATTAGATTAATATTGAACTAAGAAATAAGCCGCAATATTGGTTACATTCTAACGAAGGGCATAGGAAATCTGTGCCGTCAATATCATGTGTCTGAATTATGTAACTAGCTAAATAAAACTGCCGTCATGTAAGAGAATAAATACCGTGAAGGTTGCTTATGTAATTTATGTAAACCTTTGGGTTGTATTCAAAAGTTTTTTTTTTTTATATCAGTCTGTGAGCTAACCCGTATTCATGTCACGCTTGTCTGTGACTTAAGTAGACCATTTTTACACAGAAAAAGCGTGATTAAAGGTATAAAATAGTATTTGATATTAATGCTCAGGATTTAGCGCCGTGTCTGTATTTAGAGTACTGATTTTTTTAAAATTTTTTTTTTACTCTTTGGCCTACAATAGAATACTGTTTATTATGAACACCATATAGGTTGTCTCACAGGTCTCCTCTCATACAGAGAAGGATTCTTCAATCTTGGACACCAGTGACTGAAGGCAAAGAAAAAAATCTTGAGGAAACCTGGACTTTATAAGTCTGAAATCGCCAACCCGGATTGAGCAAGCGTGGTGATTACGCTGTAATAATTATGGTGTATTTGCCACCGAAGGCATACAATAGTTATTTTATAATAAAAACCATAACAGCTGCAAAACATGAAATGCTAAATTGAGACAAATTTTAAGTACAACATCAACACTAAATGGGCATTCTATTCTATAAATTACAATAAAATGTATACATTTATTGTAGACGGTAACGATCGTTGAGAGATCTTGACTGTCACATTCCACTTAATAAATTCGCTTTTTTAATGCAAAAGGTCCCATCCCCACTTTGAGCGAAGTGTGGAATAGTGGAAGACGCCTTTCATATTATGATGGAATGTGATTTGATGACAATTAAACGGATTAATTCGAATGAGGTTGGAGCATGCAACAGTATTTTAGCATTTCCTTTATCTGATAAAGCAAGGATGCTTTACAAAATAGTTGAGGTTGACTTGCGCTGTCGGGCGGAGGCTCGGTGACGAAAGTGTATTTGATGTTTTTTTTCTATTTCGTACTTAGCATGTAGCTGCATTACAGAGCGACATTGTCATGTGTGACAAAGCTCTCAAAAATATTCAAAAAAAATCTTGACTTTCAAAAGCAATTTTTTTAAAAACCACCTTTGGTTAGTTTAATAGTCTACGTTTTACTTAAACAACAAGAATGCATAACATTTACTTTTTTAACTAAATTAAATGCAGTCACAGCTGATAGCGAATAAAAAGATAACACATAAAAAAGTGCAGAAAATGTTATCATACATTAAGCTGTGACATACACTTAGCAACGCTAAATTTTTATCATATCGAAACCTGTCAGCAGATCGCCTGATTAAATAATTTCATAGAAATCAGATTATTTAGTGAAGGTGCTTTTATGTTGGCAGGATAGCGTTATTTTTATATCAAGGTTATCTGGTAAACGGATGAAAGTATGTATATCCTGTGAGCTGATTGATAAGATAATAATAATGTCATCGATCTATAGTCCTTGTATTGAAACAGAATGCGCTATCTTATCCCAGGAAAACGTCAGACATATCGAAAGAATATACCTATATTTGCATGATTTGATTCCCCCATCTTCGTTCCATTATCGGACAACCCGTCGTACGGCGAGCTTACACCCTTACGTGTTTGACAGCACAACAATCCGAACGAAGCGTTTCGTCTCGTCTTTTATACCATCGAGGGACTGGAATAGTTTGCCAGCAACATTGTGTCCGTCGGACTACAATTTAAGTGTCTTCAATGCTTGAGTGAATAGGCTCTTAATATACTAGCGCGATCTGCCATCAGCGATTCAAGTATCACTGGTAAACAATGATCCTTGAATCGCTTGAAAATTTAAATTTATTTATTATCTATAAGACGGGCTAATTATTTTTTGATTTTCATACCTTGGATACATCCATAGTGTACTTTCCCAACACGTGGGCCATGAATTTGAACAAGCCTTTCGCATCGCCTCCCCTTACGTTGTTGACAGCACAACAATCCGAACGAAGCGTTTCGTCTCGTCTTTTATACCATCGAGGGACTGGAATAATTTTCCAGCAACGTTGTGTCCGTCGGACTACAATTTAAGTGTTTTCAATGCTAGAACTGAATAGGCTCTTAATAAACTAGCGCGATCTGCCATCAGCGATTCAAGTATCACCGGTAAACAATGATCCTTGAATCGCTTGAAAATTTAAATTTATTTATTATCTATAAGACGGATTAATTACTTTTTGATTTTCATACCTTGGATACATCCCCATTTGCACTTTCCCAACACGTGGGCCATGAATTTGAACAAACCTTTCGCACCGCCTTTATTTGGTCAGCTATCTTACAAAACCTCTTTGTAAGTGATATGCATTAGTTGCTACACAAAATTCTATTGGTTTCCTATTAATTGCGACTGTTGTCAACCGTTTTGTGCAACCGTTTAAAGCGTAGGTGACCGTCCACGCGATCGCCCGACCCTGAACCATCAGATACTTATTAGTCGTCTGACATTTACAATTTGTTGAATTTTATGCATGTTAAAATTCAATCATCATCATCAGATGTTAAAATTTAATGTCTAATGAAAAATCGTAGAGTATGTTGGGTATGATGAGCCAAAGAACTCTAAGCACAATTAGTGACTTGAAAAAACTGTAAATGAATTATGCATATACTTTTTTTTATATCCATACTATAATATTATAAATGCGAAAGTAACTCTGTCTGTCTGTCTGTCTATCTGTCTGTCTGTCTGTCGCGCTTACGCTTTCCCGCCTAAGCTTCTCAACCGATTTTGATGAAATTTGACATAGACACTCTTTAAACCCTGAGAAAGAACATAGGCTACCTTTTATCCCGGAAAAAATTGATGTTCCCGAGGGAAACCTAAAAAGCGCAATATAACCGAACTCCACGCGGGCGAAGCCGCGGGCGGAAAGCTAGTATATTATAAACTAGCGCTTGACCGCAATCCTGCCTGATGGTAAGCAGTGACGCAATCGTTGATGGTAAAGCGCACTAATTTATTAAGAGCCTATTCACTCTAGCCTTGAAGACACTCAAATTGTAGTCCGACGGAAACACCGCCGCTGGCAAATACCTACAACATTATTTTTTGTTTATGCGAAACCCGAAACACGTGTCCAGTATTTTTAAGTAAAGAATCTATGTACATAATTTGAAAAAGATATCATGAAAAATCACAAAATATTAAGCTTGTTATCTTACTTGGTTGTCCCAACAAAAATCTGGTCAACACACCACCCGATGCCCGCGCCCGTAGCAGCGCGGCACGGGGAGCCCCTGTCTCACTGTGCTCCTAGTACTACCGTCAGCTGTGTTGTGCGCTCGGTAACCACACTGCAAGAATTTCTAAATGTATATGGGAAAAAATATGCCACAGTGTAAAAATGATTGGAATCAATTCAGTTGCTTATTCTGAACAAGCTATATTGAGATTCCGTATAAAGTAAAAATGAATTAATCCAAGGCCAGTTTATACAAGGTATTTAATGGAATGCCTTACATACTGGCCAGTGTGGCATTGAAAGAAAAAAGAATTAAAATTTGGAACGAGTTTTTTTTATAAATATTTAAATAATATAAGAATAAACTAGAATTCCTAATTGTATTTTTATTAAAATTTAGAATAAAAATCGTTTTGTAGATTAGCGTAGTTTATTCTTTTTAACTACCTACTACGCGCTACTCCAACTGGTTATGATGGCCAAGGTAGAAAAGGAAAGAGGCGCGTGAAAGAGGACAGAGAAGAGACACACGACGGAGACGTCACACACATGGACAGAGGAAAGCCGAAAGAGAAAATCGTGGCCGCAAAACATCAGGGAGTGGACCGGCATTACTTCCGTAGAAAAACTGTTCCGACGCGCGGTTGACAAGACCGAGTACAAGAAGCTGACGGCCAAATGGGATTGAAGAGGCACTGGAAGAAGAAGAAGAACTACCTATTTTATTATGAATTCTCTCTTTTTTATAAAGTACTAGCTTTCCGCCCGCGGCTTCGCTCGCGTGGAATTCGGTTATATCGCGCTTTTTAGATTTCCCTCGGGAATATCAAAATTTTCCGGTATAAAAAGTACCCTTTTATTTAATCCGGACTTCTAACTTTATGTCTACAAAATTTTACAGCAATCGGTTTAGTAGTTACAGCGTGAAAGCGGAACAAACAAACTCACTTTCTGATTTATAATATTAGTATAGATAAACTGATGGTAAGCAGTAATGCAATCGTTGATGGTAAAGCGCGCTAGTTTATTAAGAGCCTTTTCACTCTAGCCTTGAAGACACTTAAATTGTAGTCCGACGGAAACACCGCCGCTGGCAAATAGTTCCAGTCCTCGACGTATACGGTATAAAAGACGAGGCGAAGGCTTTATTATATTTGTAGGTTTTCATTGTATACACACAATAAATGACCTCTTACAAATTTTGTGAGAATACTACGTTAGGAAACCGAAAAAAAAAAATAATTGAAATCGCTAATTCATTAACCGTCCGCCATTCGAAAGTTGACAGACTTAACCGTTAAAAGTACCAGGCTGTCATAAAATCCAAAGAGGCAATCCCGTCACTAATCCTCAAGCTACAATGGTCATGATGAATCAACACATCCTTAACAATTCTCTATACAGTTACTGGGACCCAAATCAGCCCATTTGAAAGCATTGTACTCTCACTGATGTCATCGATAGTGACGTCATGGCTCCAAAAATCATTCCACCAACACCGTTAACTGTCAAAGTTGATAATTGATTTATGACTGTTTGCGACATTGACTCCAATCAACTCATTGATGACTGTTTACTGAAGGTTGGCGTCGTAGTAGGTACTTATGGTCTTGTGTCAGAGGATTATGAAATAGATGATCTATAAATAACCAAGAAACATAAAAAAAATAATAATATAATATCCCATTGTACTGGGATTGATCCATTATCCCTGACAGGACTATTATTGCCAATAAGCCTCATATAGTGATGGTGGATCGATCAGAGCGGCGTGCAATGATTGTTGACATAACCATCTCACATGATGAGAACCTCGTGAAAGCCGAGAAAGATAAACAAATCAAGTATCTTGACTTGGCTCACGAGATTGTCGACATGTGGGATGTGGATTCAGCAACCATTGTAACGATAGTCGTGACAGCCAATGGCTTAATAGCCAAGAGTTTCAACCAACACCTCAGGAGGCTCTCGTTAGGCAGCTGGACCATAGGCTTGATTCAGAAAGCAGTACTTTTGGACACGGCTCGAATTGTCAGGAGGTTCCTTTCTCTGGAGCCTTTACCGCCGTAGCTTGGACCCTGTTTCGGATACCGATGGGCTACTATTTTTATATTTTTAAATGTTATTTATGTATTTTTTATGTTGAAATATTTAAAAATGTAAAGTAATATGTAAATATGACATAAATTAAATATGAAAAATAAATAAATATGAAATAATAACATAATATTTTCCTACAGTTTTAATAGATTTTTCAGTTACAGAAAGTACCTAACTCTCGTAGTTTGGTTCACAGACGCAACTGACCTAAGCACATCAAGCTCCTGCAATCAGTCAAATTTATTTTTAATAGACTTTCAACTTTATCGCTAAATTATTAGGTTCAAAACTGATGAAGACAAATTTTCAGTTTCGGAAATCCAAATACAAGTCACAACGTTCCATAAGCGATATCGACAGCAATATCAAAATAAATATAAATATTGAGGTAAAAATTAAAATGCAAACGTTTTCTAAAATACGGGTATTGGTCACCAATCGTTCGAGTTGTCCTCTTTAAGGCAGAGCACAATAAA
The DNA here is from genome assembly GCA_017933935.1 of Sesamia nonagrioides. Lineage (NCBI taxonomy): Eukaryota > Metazoa > Arthropoda > Insecta > Lepidoptera > Noctuidae > Sesamia > Sesamia nonagrioides. Next base: position 191,239 of record JADWQK010000795.1, on the reverse strand, counting down.
TTAAACTATACTCTATCGCTTCGGGTAATTAACCAAAGGTAAGAAAGAAAGAAAAGAAAGAAAGAAAAATTCTTTATTCCGCACAAACAAAACGCACCTTACAACTAAATACCATAAAATTACAATAGCAAACAAAATACAAAAAAAATAATAATAATAAAATAATATCACCAAAAGTCTCTCACTCCAAGCATGCAAAACTGCCAAACTATAGACAAAGGTAAACAATCATACCACGTGGCTTAATACTACCTTTCCTATTAATTGTCATGTTACATCACAATTACACTCCTCACTTGTTCCCTACATACTACGTTTAATCAGTTAACTTAGTTACGTGTTTTTGTTTAACTACTTAAACTGGTGGAGTATAACTAGATTAAAAATAACGTAAATTGATAATGGCGCCGATTCTTTTGTTCACAAACTTAACTAATTTTAAGTTAAGTGCATCTGTTTCTTTCTGTATCATCAAGAAAGGGATAGAAGATAACATTTTAGTTAAATCCTGTCAAATTAAGATATTCCATAGACATTTTTTTTTTGGTTCAATTCTTTCCGTTCTTCTGAACGGAAAAGGCAAAGGCATAGTACGCCATACAGCCTAGTCTTCAGTATATATATTCTTGAGTAAACTTCTATCCTAACTTATCCTAATTAATCCTAACTTATCCTAGCTTATCCTAAACTTATCCTAACTAATCTCCTTTCGTTTCCCGCGTTTGGACGATAAGGAGCGGTTTAGCGTAAAGACATGATGCGGCCACTATGCTACAATATTTCACTGTTCTTTTTGAATTATTCACAGAATGCACTTTTTACTACATAAATCACGCGTTTTTATTTAGTAAACGACACTATAAATAATTTTAAAAGTCCAATGAAAAATGAGCGTGACACTCATCTTGACATTCCCGCCAAACCTCCCATTCCATAGACAGTTTAGACGCGGTTATAAACATGGCGGCCAAAAAAAAACATCAATTTACGTGAAGCGAGGACTATTTTGACAGGTCTAAACTGACAGATTATGTTCTAAAAGATGCACTGAAATTTAATTAGTGAGCAAGGAAATCGGGACCATTGAAAACAAAACGAATAATAATGATTGTTTACTTAGGATGCTGTTTACTCTCATAGAAAAAAACTTCGCATTCATCATTGTGCATAGTTTTTTTTTTTTTTTTATAATTATGAATTAGAGCTTGCTTCAATCCCGCCTGGTGGTAACCAGTGATACAATCGTTGATGGTAAAGCGAGCTAATTTATTAAGAGCCTGTTCACTAAAAAAACACTGAGTGAAATCTGTTATTGAAATCTTCAAACAACATTAACACCCAATTTCTCGACTTTTCAAAGAATTTCGTTCATACAAACCTTTTACTGAGAATTACGAAAGCTTTGATCTGACTCTTGATCTCGAGACATCGAATCTGTAAATTCAGTGTCACTTGATAACAAGTGGTGGATCTTTCATACGTGTGCCAATTAATTTTATTTATACATATACTAGACATCAAAGCTTATTATACATTGTTCAAATCTGTCTTTAACAAGGTGGTTAGTATTGTTAATACCATTATAAATGATGCTATTATAGATTTATAATACATAACAAATTAACCCTTCCTAGACTCTTCCTCTTCAGCCTATAGAGGCCCACTGCTGGTCAAAGGCCTCCCCCAAGACTTTCATTATATTGGGGGGATTTGCCATAATCCCCACGCTTGGCAGGCAGGTTGGTTGGCAGTTTGATATTCCACAGGAGAAGCGCTGCTTACGACACCCACGGGAGGATATGGGATGGTACTATTCTAAGCCCGGTACCATACGGGTCTTTCCTAGACTGCGCCTCAACATTCTGTTCTCTGCCTTCCACATTCTATCTGCCTCAGCCACCTTCTTCAGGTCGTCTGTCCATATAGCTGGTATACCAACAATAGGATTACCCGCGGTCTCTATTCCAAAACTCTTCTACTATACTGGCCATTGGTCCTTCGACAAACATGGCCAGCTCTAGAATGGTTTCCGCCTTTATTTTAATTATTCATCCCAGAAAGTTTACGTAAATAAAAATAAGAAAATAATATTAAACTTACGTATTATAATTAAAGAAGTCTGTTTGTCACATCGTAACACATTATTACTATCAACTGGAATTATTTTGAAGCATATTGCTGATCCAACGCCCTATAAGTTCTAAAAATGTGTCTGCTCAGCAAAGTAAGTAACGCAATGAATGTTTTTGAACTGTCAAAATGAAACCCATTGCTACTGATATAGTATGTTATGCAAGTATCCTGCTGGTCACTAGCTTACAATCCAATCGCATTGGATATCTATATACGATAGTTTCCATAGACTACATAGACATTCATGGCGTTTGTACTGCACTTGACGGTTTCAATTGAATTTCTGAGTAACATCAATTGATTGGTTGACCCTCTCAATTGGTGACGCGACACCATTGTCGGGAAATGAGACTGTAATTATGATATATGATTATGGTTTTTGTGTGGACAGTTATTGGGAAGAAATTTGGAGTGATGGTCCTAAAAAGAGTAACAAACACAAAAGGACATTGCTAAAATTCCATACATTGAATGCCCCAGAATTGACAGCAATAAGAAAATGCTAGTTGTGTTTGGAATGATTCATGTAATCATATCAGGTATTTGTTGATACACGGACAAGCTTAGGAACCGAGTATCAAACTAAAATGTGTTTGATTTTGAGGTTATATAATCGTAAAGAAAACTGAATAGATTTATTATTTCTTTTACGTTTAGTAAGAAAATGAATGTAATCATCAAATGTGTAAATAATACAAGTAATTTATAGTCTAGCCTTTTACCAATTATTTTGTGGTCAGCGTCCAGTCTAACCGGACGCCGCTGAATATCAATGTTTTACATGGAGCGACTGCCATCTGACCTTCACAACTGTTACTCGTGTAATCCAGTAACAAAAATGAACACTCACTACTCTGCACAAAGGCAAGGAAGCGAGTAACATTTTTATTTTTTTTGGTTTAATTCTTTCCGTTCTTCTGAACGGAAAACGCAAAGGCATAGTACGCCATACAGCCTAGTCTTTAGTAATTTTTTTCTTGAGTATGTTTCTTTCTATCCTAACTTATCCTAGTTTATCCTAACTTATCCTAGCTTAACTTAACTAATCTATCTCCTTTCTTTTCCTGCGTGAGGCCGACAAGAAAGAATTTGGAGTAAGGACATGATGTGGCCACTGTGCTACATTATTTCACTGTTCTTTATAAATTATTCACTGAATGCACTTTTTACTACATAAATCACGCGATTTTATTTAGTAAACAACACTATAAATAATTTTAAAAGTCCAATGAAAAATGAGCGTGACACTCATCCCGCCAAAAAAAAAAAATTGCGAGTAACAAACTTATCAAAACAATTGGAGATGTCACTCATTTCCGCATCTGTAGAATCGATACCGCTATTTGAACTAACGATTTGAGAATCGATTTTGTTTAATATCGATAAAAACACTATTATTACGCTATTTTACAGATTGCGTTTAATGTATTTTGATAACAAATGTAGTCATAATAATAAAAAAATGCATACATTAAATAAAACTTCATGTTTTTTAATTCATAAATACAATTATTAAACTATCGATTTCGTAAAAACAAGAAGCAACATCTCTAAAGCTCTTGACATGGCAGCAATTTATATGATAGACAAATTGTTTAGTAGTTACAAGGCTTTTTATTATTCGTTTTAAACCCACGCTTGTCCGTTAACTATGGATATTTGCATATAATATTAAAAAATGAAAGAAAAATTATAATGCAGGACATTTATTTGTCCATGCTGGGGCGAATTTCGGCGATCTCCTTTAATGATTGTTGCAATTTTGTTCTTAAACCAGATGGAGAGGATTTTTCATAAAAAGTCCATGGTTATGTATTTATATATACAAGGTTATTTTTTGTATATGTGAAATCTAATACACGTGTCTAATATTTTTAAGTAAAAAATCTATGAACAAAATTTCATAAAGATATCATGAATAATCACGAAGTTATCTTAACTGGTTGTCCCAATAAAAATATGGTCAACGCACCGCAACTACGCCCCGGACCTATCTTACTGTGCGTCTAGTACTATGGTCTCACACTGTAGTATTATGCGCTTGGTAACCAGACTGCAACAATTTTTAAATGTATTTGGGAAAATATATAACATTCAGTTGCTTATTCTGAACAAACTCTATTCAGGGTTCGTATCATCATCAACCTTTTTTATCGTCCTGCTGCTGCTGCTGGGCTGGCAAGCTGGGCACAGGTCTGCTCTCATACAGAGAAGGATTGAGCGTAATCACCACGCTTGCTCAATGCGGGTTGGAGATTTCAGACTTATAAAGTCCAGGTTTCCTCAAGATGTTCTCCTTCACCTTCAGTCATTGGTGTCCAAGATATACTTAGAAACTACATTTAACTTTAGAAAAGTTACATTGGTACTTGCCTGACCTGGAATCGAACCCGTGCACTCATACTTGAGAGGCTGGTGTTTTAACCAATTGGCCACCATGACTTTTTATAGGGTTCGTATAACTTTGTATAATTATGTATATTTGGCATAAATGTAGGGATAATTAAACCTCTTAATACCGTGTTCAATTCTGTAATGTTGTTGTTAGAATACAGATTAAAGAACTGATATAAAGGTTCAATGATCCAAGAAGTAGGTAACTAAATATTTCTCTATGAAATGTCTTCTATAAATCACAGTAATCAAATGACACAATATAGAATAATAAAACTATGCTAAACACAAGTCACACACGCACATTCGCACAATAAAACCCACATACAAATACATAAAATTTAACAGCTCCCATTAATTTAATAGAAATCCCTTCCCGTGTTACAATATCGCAATACAACACCCTAGAGAGATCTATTCAAAAGTGGGCCATTAGTCGCCAATGCCCCGTTTGTGTTGACATCCGGATCTCTGGCACCAACAGATGTTACTGCTTCTACAAACCGAGCAATTGTTTAAGTAATTTGTTCGTCGTGTGTCTTAATTTTCCCCTTTTTACTACCTTTAGCCTTGTTCGTTTATCGTTAAAGGAATAATCCCATACGTATTGATTGTCCTATTTCAGTTTCTTTAAAAGAGGTTCGTGGTTATTCTGTGATCACTTTTTATTTGTGAAACGTTTATGGAAAGTAACTTTTAACTACTACATAATAAAATTAAGTTTTCATAACAACTTCAAAGATTTTAATAATTATTTTAGTAATTGTTGGTATTTTTAAAGTTTTATTTGGTTTACTTCAAATAACATTCATTTAAATATTTGAAATATTTTTTTGCTAATTATAAGCCGCATGTTACGATGAAAGGTTAAACTAAGCCGCCTGCGGCAGCAGGGGGTTTGTAGATGGGTGATCATTAATCATATATTGAGATACATCGTGGCTTGGAAAGCACGCCGTGAAACCGTTGGTCCTGGTTGTCTTATGTAATTCTTTGATAGTCGCTACGGATAGTCCCGAAAAATCTGACAATCAGTCTTGCCTAGAAGTATCATGTCACTCAGTAACTGAACTGTGATTAGATAGACAGTCGACTATGTAAATTCCAAACTCCCGACACAATAACATTTGGCGCATCATACCCGGCACACATCGCAACATAACTGCTCAGATCCACCTTCCGTACGGCTTCACCAGACATCATGCCGGACGACGAATCGCTCGGCGGCAAGACATCGGTGGCATTTTTTATTCGTGACTGTATATGTATAGTCACGAATAAAATTCACGAAAGCAAAAGTCGATATCCCTCTATAAGAGAACAAGACTTAAAAATGAACAATGATGACGGTGACAAATCTGTCGGACTCTATTCCCAAATAACATGAATTTATATTGTTAAATTCGTTCATTTCGCCAAACAGTCGCCCCTCTAAAGCCATTAGCTGCAAATGTAATCCGCACCAACAAACTGCTGCAAGTATTTGTCGCCAAATGCTGGTGTTACTGCCATTAGCACCCTCTGAAACAGATGTCCCTCTCCTAATGAAATCATTAAGATTTTAATGGAACTCTGCACTACATTCTCTGAGCGAGCATAGTGATCCATTTAATTTCTCCTCTGTATTTGCCATTGTTTGCCCAAATGCAAATTACTTTAGCATCGTTTGTATGATAACTCCGTATACATGAAAATACAAGCACGCTTGATGTCTTGCCGGCATTGTTTTTTAAGTTCTAAAAGGCACACGATCGTACACATCTTCATACACATATACAATTTGTATAGAAAACCCTGACCGATCCGTGAAGCTATTGTTAAATGATTCTAATAATGCCTACAAAGCCGGTCTGAACTTAAAAAAAAAAATCCCCTAAAAAAATAAATATTATTTCGAAAAAGCGAGGTAATTTAATACAGGTGCGTGTAGGCAACACAATAGGCATACATGCGCGGGTGAAGAGGGACAGGGCACGCGGCACGTGGTCGCATCAGTCATAATAATAATGCCTAAAACGGTGTTGTCACTTTTTTTAATAATACCAAATTTTGGGGAAGTTGGAATTAATTCGCGGAAAAAAAAGATTAATTCAAAATTCATTACCAACATTGTTACTATGATGATTATGTAAAAGTCATGTGTATACCTAATTTTTATTATCCTTTTGGGTCGCACGGGGTTTTCTTTAGGTACATATTGTATACTCTATAACTGTTAATACTGTTATCACCATCATAGTTGTACTTTAGATAAGCAGAAAATAGTCTACAATTTTTTAAATAGGTACTTGTATTAAGTTATTACTACTGAAACATTTTGGGTGTTTTTAAATTTATCTTCTAAGATTATTATAATAATTACGTTATAAAACAAAACACAAGAGTTTGCTAGCCAGTATTACATACACATTTTATCATAAAAACATACATATTTGGATTAGTGATGGGAGAAAACGGAATACGTAAAAAGAATAAAGGCCCGGTAAGGACGTCCGGGTCGACGGCGCGTTGTGCGCGCCTCGACGAGATGTCAGCACATCGTGACGTGTTGTGGATGGAAAATTTTATCAAATGACCTCTCCTGCTCTAGGCAGCGCGTGTCAGACTTTTACTGACTAAAACCCACCCGTCTTCAGTCCTCGGTCTTCGTGGGTCCACGAAGTGGTGTGTCACAGCGTGGTCCTGGGTCAGGATTGCGGATTGGTTAAAAAAGAAAACGTAGCCCTGGCACACAGGCAAGTGAAGAAACACGGGTGGCTTTTAGTCAGTAAAGTAAGTCTGACAAGCGTTTTCGCTTCAAAAATAAGGCCAATAATCCTTCCCCATAAATGATCCTTCCGATTCAAAATCCCTTTACCGGATCCGATTATGTCACAGAACACTATTATTGAATGCTGTCAATTTGGCCAAAGAGTCGCCCTACAAATCATTATCTTCTACTTTCATTCACGACCATATCTGTCTAGACAATTTGCCGCCAACTGCCATTTGCCACCCCTCAACTAGTATGACATCTGTCCTCCTGTCTGTTGTTGTTCATAAATCACGCGGTTCCGATCAGCTGCCAGTGTGAACTTGACACGCAAAACCTTTTTTGTTAACTTTTTTTTTTTGGAGTGTTGAGTTTCATTTGTTTTTGTATCTATTCATCGGGTCTAGTCACTGTTTGATCACCAATGACGCCTTACCGATCTAAAATGTGTTTGATGCCAAATATAGTATTACATCAAGTGTGTTTATTGCTATAACTGCATTAATAAATGTTCAATTTATTTTAATGTAAACAGAATTTATTAGCTTTTCGGATTTAATGCTGTTTTCTTTGATTTGACAAGTATATAATATTCTACAGGGGAAATTTATGAACCTGTGTAATAATAAAAAACTTGACTTATGTAGTGAAAAGTGAAGTTTTAGGATCCACTTAACCCATCGCCGCATTCGACTTTTTATGCTTTGCCTATCCTAGCCCATTCTAATGACAGCCTCCGTGGCGTAGCAGTAGTGAACGCGGCCGCTGTGCAAGGAGGTGTGGATTCGATCCCCGCGCAGTGCAAATATTTGTATGCATCAATACAAAAATTTGCACTGGTCTGGTCGGGCCTCGCAAAGCAATTTAATCCGTTGGTCCCGGTTGCCATACGAACATCTAATGGCAGTCGTTACGGGTTGTTAGAGCCCTCAAAAGTCCAACAATTGGTTTAACTGCAATGCTTCGGTATCGTCTTCGGGTTGTGGAGGTCAGACGGCAGTCGCTTCACGGAAAATATCGAAGTTTAGCCAAAATTAGCAGTTAGACTGGTAAAGCGGACCCCAGACTCCAAAGATGAAAAAAGTTTCGGATGCGACTGGGATTAACGCTGAGTTGAGGATGATATCCTAGTCTATTTTAAGTTATAGCCTTACTCAAAGGCAAAAATCCAAATGCAAAAGCCTTTCTTTAATATAGATATATGTAGATGAGAAATTGCTAATGTTCATTAAACAACGCGATGCAAAAAATCTCGTAACAGTTGAAACATGATCTTCAAGCATAGAATTACAATACGATAAATTCATCTCACTGAAGCCTATAAATAGTACACTGCTTATATTTTGAAACTTAGTACTAAATAAGCTACAGTGCAATCGTTGTAGGTAATATTAAATTACTAACTCCAAGGAATATTGTACCTTCATAACTTCACGTCTTTAGTTCTGAATTTAATAACAGATATATTGTTAAGTTTATCGCTAACTTTATAATTAACTAAGTGCTTGAAATTAATTCAAGAGGAGCCTGTAGTACAATTGGGTAACAAATTCGTAAATTCATAGATAACGACCATCGACTTCCTTGTAGATACAATAAAACGATTTTTTTATTATTATAAACTAGTGCTTGAACGCAATCCCGCCTGATGGTAAGCAGTGATGCAATCGTTGATGGTAAAACGCGTCTATTCACTCTAGCCCTGAAGACACTTAAATTTTAATTCGACCGAAACACCGTTACTGGCAAATTGTTTCAGTCCCTCAATGTACGCGAGGCGAAATGCTTCGTGCGGATTGTTGTGGTGTCAACAACGTAAGGGTGGTAATTCGTTGTTCGACGAGTCGTCCGATTATGGAACGGAGATGTGGGAATTAAATCATGCTAATCCCTCGCACACTCTCTATGCATCCTATAGAACACCGACAGCTGGCTACTCTTCGCCTGTGCTCCAGGCTTTGGATACTGTTTTGAGCTAAAATATCACTGTGATAAGTTAGTTGAAGTGAGTTTAGAGTGAGTTGTCAAGAGTGTAAATCCTTTACCATTAGTTGGAATGACAACTTACTCAATTCGCAAGTTTTCACGGTGGGATGTTTACAGAATCATACTGTAGATGTATGTAGATTAGATGAACCATTGTACCATATGGTAGAATGTACCCGACACATTATAAAAAAGAATCTATAACAACTCTACTCAACCTCCTTATTGCTTTTTTACTTTAGTTTTTTTTTTTATTTATAAGTACTGATTGACCAGTGTTTGTTGCCAGTTATGACATACGAAACTGAAAGGTTTTCGCTCACAATGGGCCTCATACGAAGGCTCAAGAATTCTCTGCGCGATCTAACCAGAAATGAGGAGATCCTCAGAAGAATCAAAGTCGACCTAGCTCTTCGAGTCTTTAAAATTAAGTGGCTGTGGGCAGGGCACATTGCTCGTAGAACCATTGACCGATAGGGCAGTAAGGTTCTGGAGTAGGCGACCGCGTAGTGGAAGACGCAGCGTAGGGAGGCCTCCAACAAGGTGGACCGATGGCCTGGTGAAGGTCGCGAGAAGGCGATGGGTGCGGGCAACACGAGACCGGTCATTGTGGAAAGCCTTTGTCCAGCAGTGTACCTGTATAGGCAGAAGAAGACTGATAAAAAAAATCAATACCGCTACCTAACAAATTCCCAGAATAAAAAAAAACGCAGTGTTTTGTTTCCATTCATGAATGAACAAAATCATTCAATTATGGAAAACAAAACGTTTACGTCGTAAGTACTATGTCGTAACTTGACATTGTAAATACATTCGGAAGAAACAAATCAATGACAGCATTGACAGCCTGGTCCGGTTTGCAAGTCAATGAATACTTTTTCATTGAGAATATAAAATTGAATTGGGCAATGCTGAAGTTTTCAATGAAACATTTCTTATTCTTGTCATGACCTTCTGTATTATAAGGATTGAGTTGTAAGTTTTGTCGAAATGTGTATGTGTTCACGATTATTCAACTTTTTGATTTCATTATCGGCTATCTCTTCCTCTCTTTATCTTTCTATCACTGTAATGAAAACACTCATGAAGGCCCATAACCACACGGAGGACAAGTTGGCCCCATGAATGGGTCCAGGGTCTCTGCCCCTTATTCGATGGACCCCAAGGCGGAGGCGCGCGCTAGTGTCGGCGCGTGTCTCAGAGGCGATGCGGATACGGGGTAGTTTAACACCTCACTACCCCGTGCAGGAGACGAGGCCCGGACAGACCGGGCCAGCACTAGAGTGTGGGGCCTTGGAAGAATATAGACCCGTGGCCCCGCGCGCACGTGACAGAAGGGACACCGGGGTGGTTTTTAGTCAGTAGGAGACAGAAAGACCCCGTCGCAAAAAAAAAACGATGAAGCATGGATAGTCGTGGTGGCCTAGTGGTTAAAACACCAGCCTCTCAAGTATGAGTGCGCGGGTTCGATTCCAGTTAGAAAAAGTGGGACGATAAAAAGGTTGATAATGATGATGATGATGACCAACGATGCTGTGCCAGAGGGAGATTGATCTGGAGACCCTCCACGACCAAACTCCCGACACAACAACATCTGGCGCATCGTACCCGGCACACATCGCAACACAACTGCTCAGACCCGTCCTTCGTACGGCTTCACCAGACATCATGAATACGACAAATTGCTTGGCGGCAAGACTTTGTCTGGTGGGTGGTTTGAATACTAAAGTGTACAATAATTAACATTTGACCAAATATGTCGTAAATCTTTGCCGTGCCAAACTTGGGATATTATGCAAAACGCCTGTCGGTTTAAACCTACTCAATATCTACTCTATGCATTACCAATATTTTGTTTTGAACGGTATGAATGAAAGGAATATATTTTTATGTATTTTATTATCAAAAAGCATTTCTATACAATATGTAAAGAAAACCCTGTCCGATCCTTGAAGGTATTGTTAGGAATCGATAACTGATTCTACTATTCTATCTATTCTTTCTATTTTATTTATTCAAAGCCTGTTTTACACACTATGTAGCCAAGCATATTGTACGTTACGGAATTGTATCGCTGACAGAGGTGTTCGGCACTTGTACAGCTGCAGCTGCACAGGAGTTAAACTTTCCACAGATTCGGGAACACTGTTGGAGCTGCTGAACCTTGGACAAAACTATCTTAGCATTGTGTAGATTCAATTTCTTAGTATTGTATAATTGCATGGCAAACGTGTGAGCACAATGTACGAATGTGCTGTAAGGCATTTATTTGTTGGGTTAGTCTTTTTATTGACTTAATTGTGCTCTGGCTGTTGAGAGTATGTCATGCTCACTCAAATGTCTCGCTGATGGTGGCGTGTGTTTTGGGTCATTGGGTTCCCTTCGATATGGTTGAGCTGAATGATGCTGATCCATACGTCATGTTCGTGAACGGACGCCGTCGGAGGGGACTGGTCATCTCTTAGCTGCCACGGCGTATTTTAATTTCTGAATTGATTTTTGTATGTTTTCCATAATGGACGCTCTCAGCGTACAATATATTTCTGCATCGTTCTCACGCGGTTGATTTCAACATGAATGATGTAATCAAATATTTGTAACAATAGCTTAAAAATTTAAAAGAGTGTCCATGGAGTTTCTTGCCCGTTCTTCTCCATAGGTACCTACTCTTTGGAATGGGCGACTAGCTTCATCTTATTGACTGACCGACCTTCTGACAATTCAAAAGTGCCTGTAACTGGTTTATTTGAAATAAATGATTTGATTTGATTTGATTTGACTAATGCCTACAAAGCCGGAATAAAGTTTAAAAAAAAATCCCTTTAAAAAAATAAATATTATTTTGCAAAAAGAGGTAACTTAATACATGTGCAGTAGGACACCCTTCCGCGGGCGACGGCGGGAAGGGCACGCGACGCATGGTCGAATCGCATAAGCGTACCGCCAAATTGGAGTTGTCACTTTTTTAAAAATTACCAAATTTCGGGGAAGTTGGAATTAATACGCGGGAAAAAGATTATTTTAAAATTCATTAGTATTGTTACTATGATGATTATGTAAAAATTTTATATTATATTTGGTCAAGTGTTTACCTAACCTTTATTATCCTTATGGGTCGGACAGGGGTTTCTTTACATATTGTATATTGGCCACTGTGCCATTGTGGAAGACTATGGTCCATTCCCTCTCACTGAGAGAAAGCCTGTGTCCCAGGAGTGGGACATTACAGACTGATTATGATAATATATTATATACCTTGTACATATTTGTTTTGCTTCAAAATATGTGTATAGAATATATTTATTTTTCCTTTTTGCCTTTTAACCTTTTACATCTATTGTAATTGGAGTTCAATAACTATTAAGAAATATTAATTAAAAGTAATTGAAAATGCAGTAACTACATAAGGTAATTAAATTAAAATCATGGCAAAAATCGAAATTATTATAAACTTTATCATCAAGTCTTCTTCTTCATTCTTACATAAACCTTCCTGCAATGTTAAAATTTATTGCAAAAAACAATAGGTACCTACTCAAAGCTAATACCTACCCAAGTTACATCACTAATCAACATCAAAGAAACAATGACAATAAGTAACTGAAGAAAGTTTCCTCCACAAATAGGATGTGGTAGAACAAGAAGAAACTACATCTCTCCGTATTTTTTTTTTTCTAACCACTATCTCATTGAAGATCATTCATTCAAAGTTTCTGAACCACAACCTGCATTATAAAAAAAGTCCTTTCAATTCCGAAACCGCGAACGATGAAAGAAAAAACCGAATGTTACCAAAAACAGTCGATGCAAGGGAGACCACAAGGCTGTATAATGCCATGCCTTTGCCTTACGATAGTCACGAATCCCATTGTTTCCTTGGCCAATAAAACATCAAAGGGTCTTTGGTGTGTACCACTTTGGACTTTTTCATTGCTTCCTGTGTTGTTCGATTTTTTAACAGGTGTAATGTTTTTATTGCAGCGTTTTTGTTTGCTTTTTTTGATTTGCGTGTTTTGCTTAAGAAACCGGAGAAGGTTAAACCAAGTTAGCTTATACATTTTTACGATATGGTTTGTAAACAGAACACGTCCATTTCTATTAGTAACATGATTTGTTGGCCAATAAAAGTGGCATTACTTATGATATTAAATACTTATCTTAATATGTAAGTATGTGTAAATATGTTTGCAACAATTGTATTGTATTTATTTATGAATTATAGTTGATTCAAATACGAATATCTTCCAAATCACATGGTGCGGTATTTCAGGTCACTGGCACATTCGTATTGGCTCACCGATTATAGCCAAAAATTGTAAAATAGTTAACTTATTTTCATAAAACGGCTTTTTGTTGATAAATGAGTTATATATATAGCACAAGTTTTAGAAACAAAATTGATTTTTGGAAACGAAAAAAAAATGCTTTAGATGCGTTTAAGTAGTGTAAGAAACCAGAACATGAGATATTCAGTGACAAGCCGCCTTTAAATGCAATAGGTGTAGTTACATATAAAGTATTTAAATCTAACAACTATAAATAAAATAATCTTACAAGAATTTTGTAATCCATATCAGATGTACCTACAGAATAATGAAGCCTTTTATGGAAAGTAATAACTATACATTTAGTTCTCGTGGTGTTTACGCTAAGATAGTAATAATCCTTAGTCTAAATCGCATCCGTGAGGAGAGGGAAGTCCAAGCTCCTTGGACAAACACTTGGCTTGAGATAAGCTTTAGTATACTGTAGGTGATTAAAATAATAATGGAACTGATAAACGTAATCCCTAATATGTGATCGGAGGTCGTAGCTCCGGAAATGGAATAATTAGGTCCCTACTTTGTAGATTTTGCAAACTGATAAGTACGTCGCGTCGTTAACTTTAGCAACTGAAGACGGAATGAATGAGGCATTTTGTGACAATTGTATTTTAATAATAGACAAGATTTACCTGTAATTATTTACTTACACCAAGATAAACAAAAATAAGGTATTAAAGTATTTATATTACATAGTCAAAACTTGTTTGAAACAAATCAAATAATCTCTTTATGGCTTCTCATATACCTAATACCTTCTCTACATTCACTATAAGTTTACAAAAATAAATAAGTAGACAAATTAAAGTTACAAAAGGAAAAAACTCAAACCTTGATGACTCCGCTTATTTATTTCAAAAATAAAACAGCATATGTAACTTGTTCCAATTATAAAATTTTAATTTCGAACAGTGAATGAGAATGAATCACGCGGTGTCTCGGTCGAACTTCATTCATTCTTTTGAGCTATTTGTGTTGTTTAAATGTGTCACTGGGTCATCTTTGAAGTTTGATATTATTACGAAGAATTTTCATTGACAACAACAATATTTTATCTTTAGAAAATAATTCTGGCGTGATTAATGAAGGGCTTATTACACATTATGCATAAGCAGGCTAAGTCAATAAAGAAATTATTCGAAAAAAAAAAACATGGCTGTTCGCCAATTTCATTGGCAAAATATATTTGAAAAACACGTGACTACTAAACTATTCATATTATTATTGATTCCAGGTCAGGCAAGTACCAATGTAACTTTTCTAAGTTATTTGTACTTTCTAAGTATATCTTGGACACCAATGACTGATTAAAAGGTAAAGGAAAACATCTTGAGGAAACCTGGACTTTAAGTCTGAAATCGCCATCCCGCATTGAGCAAGCGTGGTGATTACGCTCAATCCTTCTATGTATGAGAGGAGACCTGTGCCCAGCAGTGGGACGATAGACGACAGCACATCAAGCTACTACAATCTGTCAGATTTATTTATTAGATTTTCAACTCTATCTCTAAAGCATTATTCAGGCTCAAGGTTGATTGGGAATATTTTACAGTTTCGGATAGCTAGATCTGCTGTGGTCTGTACCTAAAATGTGACAAAATAAAACTGTTTCGGCGACTTCAAAACGATAACTACAAATAAAAAAACGTGTAACTTGACAGCCACATTGATAATATTACATGTTTTTGATCGATGAGTATCTATAATATTGAGGCTTTGCCCCGATAATCAGTAAAACAAAATGTATATTATTACCTATATTTATATAGATAATCATCATCACCAGCATCAACCTTGTACATATAACTTTAGAAAAGTTACATTGGTAATTGCCTGGCCTGGAATCGAACTTGCGCACTCATACTTGAGAGGCTGCTGTTTTAACCACTAGGCCACCACGACTGTGTAGATAATATCACGTTAAAAATCATAGTACCTAAGGTTTCTTCAGGCTCTGTATCTTCTGCAGCCTATAGAGGTCGTCGGTGTCAGAGGACAAACGCCTCCCCCAAGGCTTACAATGCATTTGGGGGGGCTTGTCGTAATCCCCATTCTTGGCAGGCGGGTAGGGGATCGCAGTAGCTTGAAATTCCACAGGAGAAGCGCTGCTGCCCGCTTCCCTGTGAGAGTTCCCTTAGTCGCTTCTTACTTCGACACCCGCGGGACGATATGAGATGGTACTATTCTAAGCCCGGTACCACACGGGAGTATCTGTATAAAATAAGAAAATTTAAAAAAAAAATAGAAATCGCAAATGGGTCTAACTGACAGAAGTGAAAACTGTCTCACGCAATCTATAACATACTCTATACATACATAGTGTAGATATGTCTATCTCTCTGTAGCGGTCATGGTGTCGGGTCGGTCAGGCTCAAATTCAATGCTTTTCCCATCCAAAAAAAGTGCTAAACGTCGCTATATTATTTACTAGCGACCCATCCCGGCTTCGCACGGGTGCAATGCTGATACTAAATACACTACAGTAAAACTGTGAACATTATATAAAAAAATTGCGGCTCGCCTCGCTGCTCCCGCCGCCCCGGTCGGTCGATACCACCGCAAACGCGACGCCCCGCGATTTTCAAAACTGTAATATCTTCGAAAATATTCGTTTAAATTATATGCTGTAATATAGATCTATATTAAATCAACAATGTATTTAAGGTATTAAATTGGATAAGGATTAGCCTGCTTTTCACTGCAAACGCGGAAAAAATTTAATTATTTACGAAATCACATTAGAAACCTCAAAAATATTAGTATTTCTCCACTATTTAGTGGATGTTATTATACATAAATAAACCTTCCTCTTTAATCTATTTAAAACAAACCGCATCAACATCCGTTGCTTAGTTTTAAAGATTTAATCATACATAGGGACATAGGAAAAGAGAAGCGACTTTGTTTTATAGTATGTGGTGATGTCGGCAATTTATGAACAACTTTTTTTTTCTTTTTACAGGTAAATTCAAACCACCCATTTGCAAGAAAGCAGAGTAAGGCTACGCGTTCACGGATATGGTGCAGTAAAAGTAAAATTGAATTTAAAAGTTACCCAAGGAAACATGGCACTCATCGAATTGCCACATTTTGCCAATCAACCCTAAATGTTTTAGCGATAAAGCAGCTAATCGATGTTGTAAAAAACTAATCAAGTTAGATGATATAAGCTTCGTGAATAGTGCGAATCCAATGAATGACAGCCCTCTACGTGTGGCTACCACGAGTTTTCATTACGAAGACTCGATCATCGATATCGACCGCGTTTGACTCATCGATTGGCCCGCTTCAAGGTTGTAAGAACTCTCAACTAAGGAGAGCGCCAAACACGGTCGATGCGTGTGATAGAGTCTCGTAATGGAAACTCATGGTAGCCACACTGTTCAACTAAGTTTTCACAGTGCAATTCTGTAATCATCCGGTTACCGAATTGCACTGTGGGTCATATCATTAAACAAATAATATTAGAAAGCATCGTAAAAATTATCATTCACCGCTGGTGGTCGTTACATGCTGCACTTACTGCTCAAGGTCGAACTCATCGCGTATGTACACAAAAATGGCTGGTTTTATAGCTGCAATAAATGCAACCCCAAGGCTGGATGACATCATTCGGCGAAAATTAATTATGTGAAAGTTGGGTGCGATTGTAGAGGTGAACGCGGGCCGCGGGCCGCAGGCCGATCTAAAAGCAAATGGCGTCGCGGTTTACTATGAAAACTTTCTGCCTTTTAGGTGGGAAATCATCAATTGACCTCACCCGCTCCGAGCGGAGCAGAAGAGCGTGTCAGACTTTTGCTGATTAAAACCCATCCGCGTTTCTTTATGTCTTTGCGCTGGGGGTCACGGTAACTGTTACGAACAACCCGCTGGTATCAAGGCAGAATATTTTTTTATTATATCTCATCATCATCATCATTTCAGCCGAAAGAAATCCACTGCTGGACATAGGCCACCCTCAAGGATCTCCACGACGACTGGTTGATTGGACGACTGGACAAGTAGGATCACTGATCAGTTTTACACGTCATATTTTTTTAAACAAGTTGGAGCCGGCATTTCTTAACTACCTCTGAGAAGAAAAGCCGGAACAAAACTCAGGAATCATCGTCTTTTTTCAAGTTCAGACTTTAAAAATGTTCGAGGTTATCTCTATCCTTTCTAGCAATATGGCCAAAATATTCTAAAATTCTTCAAAGGTAGACAGAGGAGAGTCTTAGGGTGACACCCAGCTCTCGAAAGATTGATTGAGTTTGTACCACTCACCTACTAATTTTCTGGCTTGTACTACTCACCCACTAATGTCAGTACAGTGTCATCTGCTGTAGATTTACGAGCGAAGTCCACATGTACCCATTTAATGGTCCCTGGTGACATATTTGCACTATCATCATATATTCCAACACTTTACCTACCACCATTATAATTACAGCAGATTTTAATTGAAATAGCTCTGTTTAATGGACATAGCGGATCATGGACGGCATTTTATCTGTTAGGGACATGGGAAGGGAGTGGTTGGTCGCGTCTGTTGGTCTTGTAAACTTGTTAATTTACTATGTCCTGGTTGATTACGGTCTTCTACGTCAACAAGGGTGAGCTAAACTGTTATCTGTGCATTTGATTGCATATAAATGGCTTACATTACAAAGCTATTCGCTGATTGACAGTAGTTTTTTATTTTATTTTTTTATTTAGGTAACGAATAGCCATACATAATATATTCCATGTTAGTCTTAATAGTAGTTTTTTTAGTTAATTAGTGTAATTGTTTTTTTCTGTGTTAGTTAATGCAATTCGTTTTGCACCGTTTTCTTCTTCTTCTTCTCTTCTTCTTCAGCCTATAGATGTCCACTGCTGGACAAAGGCCTCCCCCAAGGCTTTCCACGCTAACCGGTCTTGTGCTGCCCGCATCCATCGGCTTCCCGCGACCTCCACCAGGTCATCAGTCCACCTTGTTGGGGGCCTCCCTACGCTGCGTCTTCCCAGTACGTGGCCGCTACTCCAGAACCTTTTTAGCACCGTTTTAGCTAACTATAAATAAATAAAATATGTTACAAATATGAGTATTATATTTTTTATGGCCAATAGGTTTTTCTTTGTAACTGGGATGTATAGGTACCTAAATAATTCCAATTAAAAATAATAAAACAATACACAATGTTATACAATACATGACATGGTTAACATTATAAGACAATTATGAAATAAACTTAAAACAAATAAGATTAGACATTGATATCATAAAATAGAAGAAAAAGATGAAGAAGATTAGCTGCTTGTCATTTGTCCGCGTCTATAGTTTCCAGTATTCGTTTTTTGAATGTCTGTTTATTATAGTAAAAGGGTTTAAAAAAATCAAAATAAAGTCCTGTAGTCATTGATATAATATTAAACAGATATGATATGCTCTAACAATTTAACCAAAATAAATGTGCCGATCGGGGTAACAGCACACACATGCAATTTTTTTATTCTGCGTACATTTCACACGTTGGTAAAGTGTGAGTGAGATGGGGCGCAATCTAAAGCATAGAGAAGAAAAAGATGGCTAGTGTTTGTCGTTTGCGCTGTTAGTGTTTGCCGTTTGTTTTTACGAGTGTATCGAGAGTGACTAAAGCGAGATACTGGACTTACCTCCTTTTGTACGCTTCATTTTTAGTGCGCTAGTGACTTATCTACCTTAGTTTAATAATATATCAATGCCTGTAGTGCAATTCTGTAACCATCTTACAGTGAATACTCAGGTGAACTTAGTGTGGAGAGAACTGTAATTCCAACTAATGATTAGAGGTTGACACTATTAAAAGACGTGGGGGCCTAGTGGTTAAAACACCAGCCTCTCAAGTATGAGTGCGCGGGTTCGATTCCAGGTCAGGCAAGTACGTTCTAAGTATATCTTGGACACCAATGACTGAAGGTGAAGGAAAACATCTTGAGGAAACCTGGACTTTAAGTCTGGAAATCGCCAACCCGCATTGAGCAAGCGTGGCGATTACGCTCAATCCTTCTCTGTATGAGAGGAGACCTGTGCCCAGCAGTGGGACGATAAAAAGGTTGATGATGATGATGATGACTATTGACAGTTCGCTTCACCTACATTTTTAGGGTAAGGTTATATAGAATCGATCGGCTTGATTCCGCAAGTAATTCACCGCGCCACTAGCAAATTATTATCCACCGGTTTTTTTTTGACATCCCATAGTTATTTCAATAATGTACAACCTCCCGACATTAAGCATCGGGCAGTAGCACACTATGGTGACACCCGTCTAAACAGAGGATCCTCCTTTTTCTATAAAAGTTTAGTGAACTTTAAACCTCTTAGTATATAACAGTTATGTATATAAAAAATAAACTTACCCAGATCATGTAACCTTATGTCCTACTCCTAACGTAGGTACTAGGTAATTCTTATCTTAAAAGACTAGGAGACAGTGTTGGGACCATACTGGGCTGTTATACATGTACAGACGACAGCACATCAAGCAATAATCTGTCAGATTTCTTAATTAGAGTTTCAACTTTATCCTTAAAGCATTAATGCTCAAAGTTGATTGGGAATATTTGACAGCTTGGGGTACCTTGACCTGCTGTCTTCCGTACGTTTAGCAGCGGCCAAGGAATTTAGCGCGAGGGAAGTTATATATCTCGGTGTGCGTGGTACGAGTGTTTAAGCATGTGTGAGTGAGTCCACAATTTGCGAGTACCGAATACCAGAATATATTTCTCCCCCACTATAATTATCAGCACGGACCTCACACCAAAACAGCCAAACACCCGAAATACCAGATTCTAAACGGTATCAGAAGAATAAACCTAATGAATATTAAAACTAACTTAGAAGGCAAAGCGTGTAATGTTTATTTAACTTGTAACCCTCACAATGGTAAGTGCATCTGTGTCTATACGCACTCGTATGGGACAAAAGATTGGACTATCTTTGTATGTTACATACGTGCAAAGCTATGCATATCATTATGTCATCCTCTGTTGTATTTTATCTTTTGTTTTTTCTTTTTATAAATTACAAACTAGCGCTTGACTGCAATCCCGCCTGATGGTAAGCAGTGATGCAATCGTTGATGGTAAGGCGCGCTAGTTTATTCACTCAAAGGAACTGAGTAAATAGGAAGGAAGACGGCAGTTGAGCGCGGTGATGCAATGTTAAACCCAACAACACAAACAAGTAAAACAAACAAAACAAACTGTAAAGATATGGTATGATTTCAATTCAGCATTGATTTCTGATTCATGAGAACCTTCTCATGAATCAGAAATCAATGCTGAAGTTTTAATTCACATTTGTCGTTATAAAACTATAGACAACAAACAATGTGATTGCATACTAAATTGGCCATGGAGGATTTGAAAAAAAAAGATAGGTAGTTTATTTCATAGATTGGACATCAGTCACACATAAATATAAAGACTTAATGAGTTCCTAACTGTCAAGGATTAAGCAGACAATAAAATTTTAATTTATTGCCAAAACTCCTCGAAACGTAGACATATGCTATGTCCATAGGACGTGATGAGAACTAACCGTTTACATAAATTTATTTATAACCGAAACTCCATTACCCATTCACGCCATGTCCATAAAAATAACAAAAAATGAATATTCTTACAACTAATTGATGATGTCAATATAAAATTTCAAGGTTAATAAGTAACAAAATATTATCTGAAACGTAAACGCATTGTCTTCCAAACCCACGTTTCATTATTCTAGTAAATATTAATTGCCTACACGCACCTTTACAAGGTAAACGAAAATGCGCGCAACGATACGAAACAAAAAACACCCATTGACACCTTTGAAGAACTTGTCAAAATTTGAAAACCATATTAATTTGACCGTTGATGAATTGGTAAGCATGCAAATATGATCCTTGTGACCTTACATTATAGTGTTGATAAAAATTGGTAGAATGTAAATATAAAACTGTAAAAGGTCAACCCGTTGACTGCCACCGTCATGTCAAGTTCAGTCAATTTCGTAATCGATGAGTCAGCTGTCATTTATGTCATATTTGATATTCGCGTTATGTCATTTTATAAAATCATTCAATTTATAATACACGTCATCATGGATTCTATAGTTGGTCTGTGATGATTTAATTTGCATAACATTCCCATTTTCGTTTTAAATTGTTCGTCATGAATATTGATGAAGGTTCAACTCATGCGTTTAGCACAACGATTTCCAGATGGAAATAAATGAGGATTTGTAATAAATGTTTTACATTCATGGAGGACTTTATTTTTCATTTCATTTTTGATCATGTTAAACATGGGAAAGGGTTTAAAGCAGTGGTAATTTATTGATGTTTTTTCCGGTGTATTCGTATATGCATCGTTTAGAGCTTGAAGTCCCGCAATACCGAGATCCCGATATTCTGGGATTCTACCTCATCTTCAAGTCGCGCATATTGAGGGATAACGGAGACTAGAGAGATGTATTAAGTTTATTTTAACTTTCTTTTTCTGTTGAAAAAATACTTACTACTGGGTTTAAAATTATCTGTTGCGCAAATATAGGGATGAGAACAGGCTGTAGTATTGGATCCCCAAATATAGTTTCAATTATAAGTATGTATTATATTGTTCTAACAGTTTATAGCATTATAATACTTATAACAGGCGAAACATTCAGACGTGGGTACGTCTGAATGTTTCGCCTGTTATTAGTTAGTTTAAAATTCAGTCAGTAAAAAAATGTAACTCTTTACTTAATTAACGGCTTATACATAATTACTACCATCCAAGTTGTTCCGCTATCATTTACAGCAATTACTGCTACTTTTGACATCATTATCACAACTAATGCCTTACGTTTTATGTATTACGAAAATGTAAACTGAAAAGTTATGTCTCCTGGCACCATTAAAAGTAAATATTTTCTGTTGCCTATTAACAAAAGATGTGTGTCAGGGCATTGTACTAGTGTCAACATGTCACTAGTCAACTAATTAGTCTCGAGGTGACGAACCGACTGACAGATTGTCAGTATTCCAGTGAAAGTGACGACGTATTGCATCAGTGTCAAAACTTATTAGGCTTTTGTGAAAGATAACTTTTATGAACGTCATTAATTTTAGAACGAATTTTACGACACCGGCGTTCTAGGGTTATTGTGGGTAATTTATAGATGACTGAATTTAGTACGAGCTGATTTATGACGATATTTTCAGCAAATAAAATAATTTTAACTGAGCATAATTAATTTTAATTCGCTTGTTTTCTACAGCAAAAACACATGTCACATTTAATTAGGTACCTTATCATCATCATCAACCTTCTTATCGTCCCACTGCTGGGCACAGGCCTCCTCTTGAGCGTAATCACCACGCTTGCTCAAAGCCAAAGCGGGTCGGCGATTTCAGACTTAAAGATTTCCTCAAAATGTTTTCCTTCATCTTATAATCAGTCATTGGTGTCCAAGATATATATCATCTCATTAAAGTGTCAAAATTAAAGCAATTCCCACTGGAAGTTTATAACGCTACTCCGCAGAAAAACGTCACGGTAAGTTTCAAACCAATTCCACATTATTATTCAGAGAGGCTTTAACTTTAAATTCCAAAACAATATTTCAACAAAAACTGAACATTTTCAATAACAACACGATTGATTTATTAATTGTAATTGCATCTCACGGTACAACCTACAGGCAGCCATGACCCACAAACGATGACGTCACGGAGCCCTGCGGACCACATGACTTATGATACACACGGACAAATAAATTAGCAAGCCTTGCACACTTGCACCTGCTGCGGAGATGATTGATGCTCAAATTACAAGCGAAATTAAGTTTTTACGAGCTTTTGTGGAGGAAACAGGTGGCTGTCGTAAATTTTGAGTTTATGTAAGGGGAAGAAGATTGATTCTGTATTTTTTTTTTTTTTGATACACATATTATATTTAATTAACAATAGGTATAACATTATGATATATATTGTTATTTATTTTAATTCTTAATCGTAGTTTTATGAATACCTATATGTTTTCTCGGTGGTAGGCCATAACATCGGCTGCCAGCAGAAGTACCACCCACCAGACAAAGTCTTGCCGCCAAGTGATTCTTCGTGTTCCGGCATGATGTCTGGTGAAGCCGTACGGAGAACGGGTCTGAGCAGTTGGGTTGCGATTTGTGCCAAGTACGATGCCACAAATGTTGTTATGTCGGGAGTTTGGTCCTGGAGGGTCTCCTGACCGATCTCCCTCTGGCGCAGCATCGTTGGTCGTGATGTTGGGTTTAACAATGCATCACCTCGTTCAACTGCCGTCTTCCTTCCTATTCACTCAGTATTTTTGAGTGAATAGGCTCTTAATAAACTAGCGTGCTTTACCATCAATGGTTACATCACTGCGCTTTACTATTAGACGGGATTGCGTCAAAGAGTAGTTTATAATAAAAAATAATAATAAAGGAGCTCGATATGTAAAGACCTCATTTCCTATCCATCACCCATTCACTTTCCGACCGCGATAAGCGTATTTTAACCTGAAACAAAACAAACATTACAAAAATAAATGCTCCAACAAAATGTTTATTACGAAAAAAGAAACATAAACATAATTTAACATTTAAAACTTCCGCGATGACAATATTATCTGCGCCACCCAAGTCGAATATTGTTCTTGAGAAACGATTTACACAAATGAAAGACAGAAATACTCTGTTTCCGGGAGCAGTAGTGCCAAATTAATAAACAATTAAAAACATTTCAATCCTCCCTTTTATTGCAATACATGTAATAAAATCGTAACGAAACTTATTTTTTCTGTTTGTCTGGATGTATGTTCCAATTGGCGCAAAAATGGCTGAACTGTTTTGGCACACGTATAATTGACACATTTTTTATTAGCGTAATGCCTAATGTCTCACTGTTGGGTAACTCTAAACTCTCTTTTCACGTATTCAGAACTGCTATGGTCCAATCTTTGTTGAGGAATTTCTTCAATTAAAAATAACAGAATTTCATCGCAATTAAACCACCGCGCTAATCTTTTGACACATGGTTTAACCATAACCGGGTAATAATTGGAACGTAACCGCTGTCAAATGAAAAAGTTGAAACAAAGTTAACTTTTTCTGTGCCATTTGTCAAACTTACGTCTAAATTATTGGATTTACTTATAATTTATTTAGTTTTAATTGTTAAGCTTAACTTGATCGATCGACCTGCGCTATTACTGTCAGTTGGAATCATTTATGCTATGTTCGAAAAGCTTAACAATGTAAATACCGCAATGAATGTTGTTGAACTGTCAAAATGCAATCCGCCCGCGGCTTCGCCCGCGTGGAGTTCGGATAAATCGCGCTTTTTAAATTTCCCTCGGGAATATCAAATTTTTCCGGGATAAAAGGTAGCCTATGTCCTTTCTCGGGGTCTAAAGATTGTCTGTGCCAAATTTCATCAAATACGCATTTATAATATTAGTATGGATAACCCTGAATTTACACAGGTGAAGTCACGAGCAAAAATAAGTGCTTAACATTTCAATCGCTCTCGTCTGGAATAAATAACTTTTTGTCGACGGTTGGAGACACCTGCCAAATATACATTTATCTGAGGCATTTTACCGACGACGGAAGATACCGGCGTAAAGTTGTTTTTTTTTTTTTGTTTTTTTTTCTGCACGTGTATCGCGGTTTTCTTTTGATTAAAATAAGTGGATAAGAGGAAGTCAATTGTTTTTTTTTCAGACTTTTATTATCTACTTCGCGGTCAGATTCGGCGGTGTGCTAATATGTGGTTTGTTTATATGCGTGATTAATATAGTGTTTTTTTAATCGTAGCATTTTAATGCTGAACCAGAATCAGCTAAATTAAATTGACGCAATTTTTATTGTGAATCACACAACATTCCTCTGTTAAATTAGTTGCGAGGTAAACGTGTGTGACTAATAATAAATTATTTTAAGCAGACATTTGAATATTATTTTCTGATATTTTATTCTGTTCCTTACCTTCAAATTGTTTGTTTTTTTTTTCTTGTTTTTCGGGTGCTTGGAGTACCGGCCTTTTGAAATTTAGAGCCGAAAAAACTAGCAGAAGTCCGTTACAAGTTCTAATTGAGGTAGGTACTGATTTACTGAAGAGCCCTGTTCGCATCATACAAGTGCATGCAAGGGTTGCGAGTTGGTCAAAAGAGAAACCATGGCCCTGGCTGGTGGTATCTGTGCAAGTGAAGGAACACGGGTGGGTTTTAGTCAGTAAAAGTCTGACATGCCGTACTTCCGCTCCGCGTAGAACGGGAGAGGTCATTTGATGATTTCCCATCCAGAACAAAAAAAAAGGAACTCTTCACCACCTCAATTGTGCAACAGATTATTAGCCTCAATTTGAATCATTATTAAGCATATTGCTACTCTATTACTCTATGTGTTCAAAAATGTATCGGTTCAGCAAAGTAAACAACGCAATGGATGATGTTGAACTGTCAAAATGAAACACATGGCTACTGATAGTGTGTTACACACTTACCCCACAGGTTACGACTATTGCAGGATATGAAATCAATGATATTGGATAGCGATATGGCGATTTTGGACTATAGAATTTCATATTCCGCTGTTTTCTTTTTCAAAACACGACAGATCTCAATTATATTATTATCTATAAAATTTAGAGGAAAATTATACATACGCTTCTATTATTTTCTTTTTTGTCAAAAACTTATCACGTTTGCCTAATAGTCATCTGAACACCACGGTAAAAATGGGTTATTTTATAGGCATGTATAATCACTGTGTTTGTAGAAAAAAAAAATATGTTCTAAAATAATTATCCACGAAGAAAGCAGCGGAATACTTTTGTATAGAGAAAGCACCACTGCGGACAAGACAAAGCTGACAGCCTCCGTGGCGTAGCGGTAACGGACGCGGCCGCTGCGCAAGGTGGCGCGGGTTCGATCCCCGCACAGTGCAAATATTTGTATGCATGAATATGAATATTTGCACTGGTCTGGTCGTGCCTCGGAAAGCACGTTAAGCCGTTCGTCCCGGTTGCCATACGAACATCTAGTGACAGTCGTTACGGGTAGTTGGAGCCCTCAAAAAAGTCCAACAATTGGTCTAACTGCAATGCTTCGATGTCGCCTTCGGGTTGTGGAGGTCAGACGGCAGTCGCTTCACGGAAAATGTCGAAGTTTAGCCATATCAGCAGTTGGACTGGTAAAGCGGACCCCAGACTCCAAAGCTGACAAGGCTTCGGATGCGACTGGGATTAACGCTGGGATGATGATGATGATGAGAGAAAGCACCACTAGAGATCCCTCTTAAGTCTCCTGGCTTGTTGAGAACATCTGTCTGAGAGATGAGTTCCTTGGGGTCATTACTGCCCAATTCCTCGTCACGTGCGGGCAGCACGTGTGGGTGAATAGATTTATTAATACCATCAGGTCGGGAGTCATGTTTCACACTCATTTAACAGAGTTTATGTAAACATTAGGAAACAAATTCCAAAACCAAATATTTTATATTCAATGAATAATTAATTTTATTTATATAATCTTTAAAATAATATTTAAGTTTGGTATGCTAAACTTAACCTTGATATTTATTATTCAATAAATTAAATAACTAATAAAATAACAATGAGAATACATTAAATACAGCTGAATAATTACATAAAACTCACCACTTCGTACCTATTGCCGTGGAGACCATGGGAAGTTGGGGTACTGAGGCCAACAAGCTCATTGTGACATGGGGCAAAACGGGTGACTCCCGCTCCGGCTCGTTCTTAGTGCAAAGGTTAGTTAGTCATCGCCATCCAGCGTGGCAATACGGCTAGCGTTGTACCGGGAACTGCTTCCTCTTCTTCTTTTTTCAAGGTGAAATTCAACCTCAACTCTTGATCAATGGCCTCTGTGGAATAAATACCACAATTTTGCCAGTAACACGTGTAACAAATTATAGAAATTCTTTGAAAATTTTATTTCACAATAATGGCGGATAGCGCCAATGACAGCTGAAAAAGACGGCCGCGTGAACCGTCTATGAGGGAGGTTTGATGCTGCGATATTTCAATGTTCTTTATGAATTATTTACTGAATGCACGTTTTACTACAACGCGCTTTTATTTAGTAAATGAGACTATAAATAATTTTAAAATTCCACTGAAAAATGCGCGTGACACTCAACTTAGCAACTTAGCTTTCCCGTCAAAAAAACCAAAGGTAGTTTATGTATTTTGACAGGACTTGCGTGACATTTGTTTTTGGGTTTAATTTTTTCAGTTAATATGACTGAAGGTAAGGAATCAGAAAGTAAATGTCAGTCATTATCATTTTATAGTTTGAATTGTATTTTGAAAGTTTTGTATTTTGATCTTATTTTGACTATTAAGTGATTTTGTCTGATTTGATTTGATTGCTTTTACCTGTAATTTTTATTATATGATAATTGTGATTAAAAATATTAGTACATAAACTGAAATAAATAACTTATGCCAAATAAATAACGGTTGGGGACACCTGACATTTATCTTAGCCTTTTCGCCGACGACGGAAGATACCGGCGTAATGTTGTTGCATTTTTTTTTATTCTGTCACGTGTATCGCGGTTTTCTTTTAATTAAAATATGTGGATAGGAAAATGAGTATTTTTTTTGGGTTTTTATTTTCTCGGTGGTAGGCCATAACATCGGCTGCCGGCAGAAGGCCACCTGACAAAGTCTTGCCGCCAAGCGATTCGTCGGGTTTCGGCATGATGTCTGGTGAAGCCGTATGGACGACGGGTCTGCGCAGTTGTGTTGCGGGTACGATGCGCCAAATGTTGTTGTGTCGAGAGTTTGGTCGTGGAGAGTCTCCAGATCAATCTCCCTCTAGCGCAGCATCGTTTGGTCATGTTGGTCTTGGGCATTGCATCACCTCGCTCGACTGCCGTCATCCTTCCTATTCCTATGTTTTTTAAGTGAATAGGCTTAATAAACTAATGCGCTTTACCATCAACGATTGCATCAATGCTTACCATCAGGCGGGATTGCAGTCAAGCACTAGTTTATGATTAATAAAAAAAAATTATCTAGTTCGCGGTCAGATTCGGCGGTATGGTGGCGATTTGGTGGTGTGTGGTTTGGTTTTTACTTGGTTTATTCAATTGTAAGTTTTATAAACTGATAATTGTGATTAAAAATATTAATACATAAACTCTATCTTAAAGAATCATTACATTAGTTGTCATGTTCATGAAAATAAACGGTTGTTTCTAATATTTATTCTACAACCAAAAACAATCTACAACCCATCATCACCTGCTGCGCCTTTTCCCAACTATTTACATCATGTTCCAGTCTAACCAGAAGCACCTGACAAAAATTTCACTTGGAGTGACTGCGTATCTGTACATCACAACCAAGTTTCTGGTTAATTTATGCTCCTTTCAAAGACTGGTTGTTTTCTGGATTCCAGAAACGCTCATTCAAGCAACAGAACAATTTAAAACAATACCATACCTACATACATAATTAATCAGTCTATGTTGTTCCCAGTTTTGGGACACAGGCCTCGATGAGAGGGAGTGGGCCGTAATCGACCATGCTGGCCCAGTGCGGGTTGGAAGATGTCACATGTCATCGAAAACAATATATTTAAAACTAATTACTTAATTACGCTCAACAAAGGTCGCTCACGGCGCCACTATTCAGTGTGTCTTGCACTAACTCATTGTGAATCTAGTCTGAACTGATGGATATCTTAAACGTTTTATTTATCGTATAATTTGTGTTACAAACTAGCGTGTAATTCACAATGGGCTGCCTGGTCGTGTTGTGACCAGAATAAATCAACGAGTGAAGTACTGCTGCAAGTATTTATAACTAGACATTGATCACAAAATGTCGTGGTGGCCTAGTGGTTAAAACACCAGCCTCTCAAGTACGAGTGCGCGGGTTCAATTCCAGGTCAGGCAAGTACCAATGTAACTTTTCTAAAGTTAATATGTACTTTCTAAGTATATCTTGGACACCAATGACTGAAGGTGAAGGAAAACATCTTGAGGAAACCTGGACTTTATAAGTCTGAAATCGCCAACCCGCATTGAGCAAGCGTGGTGATTACGCTCAATCCTACTCTCTATGAGAGGAGACCTGTGCCCAGCAGTGGGACGATAAAAAGGTTGATGATGAAGATGATTGATCACAATATTCACAATAATGGAATATCGGTAAAAAGGTAAAGAGATAGAGAGAAAAGGGGAGAGGGAGTGAGAAGGGGAGAGGCAGAGAGAGGGTGAGAGGTAGAGAGAGAGAGGGATTATGTGAATTTGTTGTTAGTCAGCAGACAGCAATGGTTATTTTTCTATGAAATGGTATACAATATGTAAAGAAAGCCCTGTCCGATCCATATGGATAATAAAGGTTAGGTAAACACATGACCAAATAAAATATGAAATTTTACATAATCATAATAGTAACAATACTAACGAATTTTTTAAATAATCTTTATTTTCCGCTAATTAATTCCAACTTGCCCAAAATTTGGTAATTGAAAAAAAAAGTGACAACACCATTTTAGACAGTATTATATGAGTGATGCGACCACGTGCCGCGTGCCTTGCCCCCGCGAATGGTTGCCTACCGTGTTGCCTACCACACATGTATAAAGTTACCTCGCTTTTTCGAAATAATATTTTTTTTTAGGGGGATTTTTTTAAGTAAAGCCCTGCTTTATAGACATTATTAGAATCAGTTATCGACACCTAACAAATTAACAATACCTTCACGGATCGGACGATATGTAAAGATAACCCTTCTTTAGATATCGTATACATACAGCGGGACGGTGGGATAGTTACATAGTCACACTAACAGTTTACACAGTAACAACAGGTTTTGTTTTGACAATTCAACAACATTCATTGCTTTATTTACTATGTTGAACAGACAATTTTGTGGATTGTATCATCATCAACCTCCTTATCGTCCCACTGCTGGGCACAGGTCTCCTCTCATATAGAGAAGGATTGAGCGTAATCACCACGCTTGCTCAATGCGGGTTGGCGATTTCAGACTTAAAGTCCAGGTTTCCTCGAGATGTTTTCCTTCACCTTCAGTCATTGGTGTCCAAGATATACTTAGAAAGTACATATAACTTTAGAAAAGTTACATTGGTACTTGCCTGACCTGGAATCGAACCCGGGCACTCATACTTGAGAGGCTGGTGTTTTAGCCACTAGGCCACCACGACATTAGTGGATTGTATGAAGCAATGGATTACCATCATCCTTTAAACTGATTCAAATTGTAATTGAAATTGTGTTACGCAATTAACCCTAATTGCTCTCTGTTCTCTATATTGCGTCTTCTTTATTGATCTCATCATGTCTGATTCGATCCCCTAAAGAAACACAGCCTCTCCATAGATCTCTGAACACACCACTGACACACAGAATCCCACTACACACACACACACGACACACACGACACACGACACGTCACACGACAGTAATTTACTCTCAGTAGCTATATCAGCATCGGCTCCCACAGCTCAGAAATAATCTAGATATGAATATTGCAGTTATTACAGTACACTTGTAGAAGGCAGGAAGATGGCTAAACGATACTGCTACTTATAATGATAAATTAAATATATTGTCCGGACTTAGATGTATTGTAATCTTTATTACAGTACATCTAAGTCCGGACAATATATTGCGCTCCTTTGAGCGAGGGAGCACACGCTATGACCCCTAATCATGTACTGAATAAATATAATAATAAAATAAAAATAAAAGGCCTTTTATTTCTTGTTGCAAATATAGGATTAAATGTAGGTTTACAATTTAAAAGAAAGAAAATAAATAAAATAAACATAGAAACAGTTTGCTTGCATTAATTAATTATGTGCTTTATTCTTTATCGTGTTTTTATATTTTATGGGTACAAGAACCCCTCTCAACGGAGGGTAAAGGCCTCCTCCAAAGATGACCATTTTTCTCGGTCTTTAGCTTCTCGCATCCAGTGTGTGCCTGCTATTTTTATGACATCGTCTGTCCATCGCGTATTTGGCCTACCTCTTTTCCTCTGGCCCAATGGTCCTAGCCATGACGTAGTTGCTTTGGTCCAGCGATTATCCTTGAGTCTGGCTATGTGTCCAGCCCATCGCCATTTTAGCTTCTGTGAGTAACTAATTGCGTCGATAACTTTAGTTTTCTGTCTTATGGCGGTGTGACGGATTTTTTGTATCTTTTTGATTTTCAGGATGCTTCTCTCCATACTTCTTTGGCTGGTTACGATCTTATTTTTTAGTTTGCTTGTGAATTTCCACGTTTGACAAGCGTACGTTAGTGATGGGAGTAGGCAGGTGTTCATGACTCTACATTTACTGAATGCTCGACTAATATTAATGAGCGAAATGCGGTAAAAATGCACGAATAAGCATTAGTGCATTATTAGTATGGTTTCTCCGTACATGCTTCGGGGCCAAAAAGATACAAAATGTTGCAACACTAGTCAACTA
This sequence comes from Sesamia nonagrioides, assembly GCA_017933935.1. Taxonomy (NCBI): domain Eukaryota; kingdom Metazoa; phylum Arthropoda; class Insecta; order Lepidoptera; family Noctuidae; genus Sesamia; species Sesamia nonagrioides. The sequence goes on along the minus strand of JADWQK010000795.1, from coordinate 159,175 downwards.
AATTTACTCAGATATTCGTGCAACGTCAGGGATAAGCAGAGCCGTATTAAGAGTGTCAGATTATATTAATGAAACTTCATTCCATTCGCGTTTACTTGACATTTCACAAACGTCACTCTTAAAGCTAGAAAACGCTTAAGTTGACAGCTGCTTGAAAAGTAATTTTAGCAAAAGATTACTCATAAAAAATAATCTTGCCTCCTTCCTAATTTACAAGCTGTCATCCTACAATCTACATGAAGTATTTATAGCAAGAAATTATGATATTAAATAAAACATCTGTTCTGAAGGTGTTGTTCGAATCAGAAATGAGGAGATCCGCAGAAAAACCAAAGTTACCGATATAGCTCATCGAGTCGCTAAAATTAAGTGGCAGTGGGCGGAGGCCGGGGCACATTGCTCGTAGGACCGATGACCGATGGCAGTAAGGTTCTGGAGTGGCGGCCACGTACTGTAAGACGCAGCGTAGGGAGGCCCCCAACAAAGTGAACCTATGACCTGATGAAGGTCGCGGGAAGCCGGTGGATGCAGGCAGGACAAGACCGATCATTGTAGAAAGCCTTGGGGGAAACGTTTGTCCCGCAGTGGACCACTATAGACTGACGAAGAAGAAGAACGTGTTGTTGAAATTATTTCAGCATAATATTTTTTTTTACTAGCTGCGTCCCACGGTTTCTCCCGAATAAGTCTCCGTCCCTAAGAATATCGGGATATAAGATATTCTATGTCATAATCCGTATCCATTGATGAACTATCCATTTGCCAAATCTCATATATATCCGTTCTTTCATTTTAGCGTGAACGCGTAAAAAAACACATTTTTTTTTTATATTATAAATTAGTTTAGATAAATCACTTTTGTCTACAAACGTGTATATGTATAACCCAATTTCGAAAGGTGCTGAGCACCCTAAATATAAAAAAAATAGATTAATGACTTCTTGCAAATGTCAAATTGACATTTGAGAAATCTTTGAGGTTTTTTTATGATCTGTTCGTCACGCCCGCTGTCATAGGCACGTGTTGATTTAAAAAAAACTGACTGTCTGTTTTTGCGTACAGTATTATGTCAAATGGCCCATTCTGTAATCGAATAGCGTAACAGAGATGCCTGTTAACTGACAAAAGATTGTTTTTATTGGCAAGCTGCGAGTTTCTTAGAATCTATTCAATATTACACCAACGATTTGCTCTTGACTATTTAAATTTATTAAACGTTTGCAGCTAAAAATGTTTGGTTGTAGGTAGCGTTTTATTTTTGCGTTCGGATACGCTTGTTAGTGTTCTGGGAAAGTGTGTAGAATTGAGCTTAATAGTGAAAACGTATATGTAGCGATATTTTTGTTGTGAGAGCGAGTAGTAACTCTAACACTAGTTTTTTTATTTTTTTTATTAAATTTACTGCCCATTCTATGAAGTTTTAAAAAAGAGTGTTGTGTTTATGTGTACCTATGACCACACGATAGAGCTGAAAATATATAAAAACTTAAAAGCTGAGTATACGCAAATCGACGTCACCAACAAACTGAAGCCAAGAATACAAATCAAATCAAAAGCCATTTATTCAAATTAGGCTGAGAATCAGCACCTTTTAAACGCCAATCCTTACTAATATTTATAAATGGGAAAGTGAGTTAGTTTGTTTGTTTATTTGTTCTGCTTTCACGCCGTAACTGAACCGATTGCTTTGAAATTTTGCAGACGTAAAGTTAGAAGTCCGGATTAAATAATAGGATCCTTTTTTATCCCCGAAAAAATTGATATTCCCGAGGGAAATCTAAAAAGCGCGATATAACCGAACTCCACGCGGACGACGCCGCAGTCGGAAAGCTAGTATTACATAAGACAGTCCTCCCAAAACGCCCACCCTTCGCCACTTCCACAAACTCCTCAGCAGCACAGCTGTCTGTTCATTTAAAAAATACAGGACTTTATACAAAACTATGTATACATACTGGTTAATAGTTCAGTCCCGTTCACTATTCAAAAGCAGCTAGAAGTATACCCAAAGAAGTTTTCTCTTCAGAAACCTCTATATCTATCAATCAATATGCACTGATATTAAACATAAAAGAAAACAAACACAGCAATACAAAACTCACCTCTATAATCGCTAACTATGCTCAGTACTTACTATTACCATAGTCTAAAACTAAAACGTAACATAACTAAATATTACCACATCTCTATTTGTCCGAGTCCTAATTTACACAGCGTCAGACGTAGTAGAGCTATAAACTTACTCATGTGGCCGCAGCCTTATTTACAAGTTGTCTTGTTGCATCGTAAAATGGTGACTAAGTACTGATTCACGGTACATAAGATAAGATGCATACTATTCGTTAAAACCTCCTTGTATTGCAATAAATGGTAACTTACCATTTACCTTAGTTATATTGTTGGTGTGAGAAAATTAATGATTTTCTGTCAGTTTTGCGAGGCGTTGTTTCACAATAAATTGTTGCTTTATGCCATAAACAGACCATGATCTACTGAATGAACCAAAAGATAATGATAAGCCTTTTGTGAAGTACGTTGCTACACAATTTTTTCTACGGACCTAAATGCCACAACAACACAACTGCAACAATTAGTGTATTTTAGGAACCAACTAAAAATACTTCTAATGTGTACGCTTCACCTACGTAGATGTCAGAAAATATCCCTCAGGAAAGTACCACCGGGATTAAGAGCAGTATAAGGCTGTCTCAGCAGCCAGTAGATTTTATAACAACTTTTGACCGAGGGCCTCCTAAACCGAATTGCAGTCTCCTCTCAAGAACACGTCTACTTCAACATTTATTTATTACTAGCTTTCCACCCGCGGCTTCGCCCGCGTGGAGTTTGGTTATATCGCGCTTTTTAGATTTTCCCTTCATCATTTTTTTTCCGGGATAAAAGGTAGCCTATGTTCTTTCTCAGGGTCTAAAGGTTGTCTGTGCCAAATTTCATCAAAATCGGTTGAGAGGTTTAAGCGGTAAAGCGTAACAGACAGACAGAGTTACTTTCGCATTTATAATATTAGTATGGATTGATACTCATTACTCGACTTATTTTGTGATAAAAATTAATTAAATTATTATTGCAGATCAACATCGATAAGGGAACAAGGGTCTAAGGGAACAACTCCTCCTCTTATCTTCAATGGTACCGTCATACGCATTACCCCCAATGTCAAAGATCTTGGTTTGCATATTGACTCGACGCTCAGCTGGCAACGTCAGGTTTCCTACGTTAGTCAAAGGGTCCACGGTCTCTGTATCGTCTGAGGAACTTTTTACCCGTTAAAACGAAAACCATGCTTGTGCAGACTTTGATCTTCCCTATAATCGACTATGGTGACGTGTGCTACTTTGATCTGAATGCGGCTTTGCTGGATAAGCTTGATAGATTGCTCAACAATGGGATCAGGTTCATATTCAATCTCAGGAAATATGACCATGTGTCGTGCTACAGGTCTGAATTGAAATGGATGCCCATTCGTCAGAGAAGAAATTTGCGCGCCTTGACCACGCTTTTCTCCCTTCTTAAATCACCCACTCCTCCTTCTTATCTTGTGACTCACTTGCAATATTTATGTTCTTCACACTCTAAGAATCTGCGTTCTTCTAACAATCCCCTCTTACTCTGTCCTTCACATACGTCTGACTTTTTTCATTCTTCATTTCACATTCAATCCATTCTTCTCGGTTTGCATTTAAGCGGAAATTGCAGAGTTATTTTCGCATCAACTAGCGTAGAGTTATTGCTACACCCCTCTCCCAAATTTTAGTTTTTATATGTATAGTATATTATAAGTATATATTTTGGTAATAGTATGTATTTATATATTTAGCTTATTTAAGTATTTTTTAATAATTATAGGGGCTTTTTTTCTCTCTACTATTTTCTTTCAAGCTAAAGCACCTACCATCTTATCTCTTCACCACCTGGGGTTGACTGGTAGAGAATGCCTAAGGCATTAAGTCCGCCCCTGTACATGTCATGTGTGCGAAAGAATAAATAAATAAACTCGAGACAGATTTAAGTTATTTAGATGGCATTTTCGTAACCAGCACCCCAATAGACCTCGGAATTAACACCCATATCATATTAATATACATTTAAATTGACGTCCGCCGAACCTTGGATTTCAGAAAGGATACCTTTTTCGTAACTGTGGTGCTCCACAATTATATTTACTTAAAATTGACACCCATATTAAATTATAAACAAATGACGTCTGCAATTTTGTTCGTCAGAAAGGATGGCTTCTTCGTTTCAAGCACCCCAATTATACTCAAAATTTACACTCATATCAAATTATAAAACAAACAAATAAAAAAGCAAACACGTGTTAGCCCTTAAAGATAGATACCGAGCTGCGAACATCGTTTTGTTCGCAGCTCGGGTGCCGCTTACCCGCTCACACCCCGCACGATTGCTATGTCTAGACGTCTTCGTCGGACGACTGTATGATTTTTAGACTGTGGTAATAGTATGTAACGCAATAAGGGTGCAGACTGTTCCTAAAGATCGTCGTACGACAAGTATCCATCCTTACGTTGTTGTCACTACTACGATGCGGACGAACGGTTTTGCCTCGTCTTTTATTTCAGTTTTCGGTTCGTTATACCGCGCAAATCGTTGGACTGGAACAATATTCCAGCGGCGGTGTTTCCGTCTGACTACAATTTTAGTGTCTTCAAGACTAGAGTGAATAGGCTCTTAATAAACTAGCGCGCTTTACCACCAACGATTGCAGCACTGCTTACCATCAGGCGGGATTGCGGTCAAGCAGTTTATAAACATATAAAAAAAAATGGGAATTATCCCTCTGATCTAGAAGAAAAAAAAAACTAATTATGTCATAGACTTAAATCACAATGCAGAGAATCGTGACAAACTTCCAGTCTACTCATTGCATACTAAACCAAGATCTGTCACAAAAGATTACGTGATGTGAGTTTGAGTTGCATTTACTCTATTTGCACAAATGAATAACAATTCGTTGAAAAAAATACGATAATGTATCTGTCTGGACGTTAAAACGACATTTATTGCCTTTTTGTTAGCTGTAATGACGTGTGATGGTGATGAAGGTTTTAAGGCGGGGGCTGACAGGGATTTTCCCTTGGATTTTTACATAAGCTAGGAGCTTATACACACGAGCGGCACACGTCAAGGGCTGCAGCCTCAGACGCATGTCTGGACGTTAAAACGACATTTATTGCCTTTTTGTTAGCTGTAATGACGTGTGATGGTGATGAAGGTTTTAAGGCGTGGGCTGACAGGGATTTTCCCTTGGATTTTTACATAAGCTAGGAGCTTATACACACGAGCGGCACACGTCAAGGGCTGCAGCCTCAGACGCAGAGCATTTCTCGGTGGTAGACCATAACATCCGCTGCCGGCAGAAATTACCACTCACCAGACAAAGTCATGCCGCAAAGCGAAGCCGGAGAAAGAAAGAAAAATAGAAAGAAAAATTCTTTATTCTGCACAAACAAAACGCACCTTACAACTAAATACCATAAAATTACGATAACAAACAAAATACAAAAAAAAAAATAATAATAATAAAATAATATCACCAAAAGTCTCTCACTCCAAGCATGCAAAACTCCCAAACTATAGAACAAAGTTGATTTGATGTCACAAGCCAGGGCCACAGACCATAGACCATGGAAGTATTAATGTACTATGTACAACGTAGTACTTATCACCTCCATGCCATAGCATAGACATTAGAAAGCACACAATAATTTTGACAATTCAATCCGCCTGTCCAGGGTTGCCAACTGTACGAGGTTCCTCGTACAAATACGAGATTTGTGGTCTTCCGTACGAGGTACGAGGACGCTATCAACCTCGTACAATAATGTACGAGATTTTCATATCATTACAGATAGTTCCAAATGACCTTATATACGGTACGGCTACGACTAACTCCGGTGTACACGAGCTCATACTTTTAGTTCCACTTTGACGAATGAGTTTTTCGGGCGTACGGAACACGGGTTTGAGCAGTTATCTTGTGCCGGGTACGATGCGTCAAATATTGTTGTGTCGGGAGTTTGGTCGTGAGGGTCTCCAGATCAATCTCCCTCTGGCGCAGCATTGTTGGTCGTGTTATTGGGTTTAACATTGCATCATCTCGCTCAACTGCCGTCTTCCTTCCTATTCACTAAATTTTTTGAGTGAATAGGCTCTTAATAAACTAGCGCTTTACCATCAACGATTGCATCACTGCTTACCATATCAGGTGGGATTAGTACTAGTTTATAATTATAGAAAAAAAGACGCAATTGTGCACAAACAAGCGACACTTCGCAGGACCGGGTAGAGATCCTTGGGGGAGCCCTGTGTGCAGCAATGGACGACTTTCGGCTAAAACGATAATGATGATGATAAGCAACACTTTATCAACGGTCGTCGTAGACATGACGGCTTACCTACTTATACTGTTGTCGTGCGCTTGTTTAATTAGTAACAGCCAACTGTCCAATTGTTCGTTTAGTTAACCGCCAAGCATTAGAATTAAACAGCCGCCGTTCAACTAACAGCCTGAGTGATTTTTAATAAATTATAGTTTCTGGTGGATCCCTAAAAAATCACGTGCGAGCAGTATTGGTCGCAGTTACTAAGCTGACTTAATGGGGAGCCGAGAGAGCGAAGCGAGCAAGCTACCCGAAACTGTCAAATATTCCCAATTAGCCTTGAGCCTTAATGCTTTAGATATAAAGTTGAAAATCTAAGAAAGAAATCTGACCGATTGTAGAAGCTTGACGTGCTGTCGTCTAAACTTCCCTATCATCTACAGCATCTGAATTTCTAAAGGTCTAGCGGTTGACTAAGCAACTAATTAAACCAGTTAGCTAAGACACATATAAGTACTATGGTTCCTAAATTTTGTAGAGTTATTTCTTGAGTCTAACCAGAACTGTCGCACCTTTTTTTCCACCAGTAAGAGAAGTGCTGCACTTTCCTTTCGGTAAGAGAAGTGTGTTTCCGATTATTTTAAATCTATTCAGAGATACAAATTTACCTATATGTTGGTTAATTTAGAATCACGAAGGAACTAGCCCAAAAATTAATATGCTGAATGCTAGACAATTTGCGTTTTACCTACATCATAAAAATAAATTTGTGGTAGTGTTGACATCACCCAGCGTAAGTTGCGAGCACATTCGGCATTGTATTGAAATTAGTTTTACAGGTAAATCCAACATATTCGAGAATGAAACCAAACGTCTTTTATATTTTCGTCTTTCCTAGAACAGAGCCTTAAGACCTCAATTTGAAAACGGTTTCTCAGAAACAGTGACTACACGATTAGACTCACTTAGAGAAACGTTACCCTAATGTAAGCTAAGATCGAAAACACGTACTTACATAAAGCTGGGTGTCCACCTGTGCAAAATGACCGCGGAACTTCTTTGCTATTGTTGTTGTTTTTATCTATATAAACTAATATATAAAACTGAAGAGATTGTTTGTTTGAACGCGCCAATCTCAGGAACTTCTGGTCCGATTTGAATTTTTCTTTTTGCGTTGGATAGCCCATTAATCCAGGAAAGCTTTAGGCTATATCACATCATGCTGCGGCTTTACGAGCGGAGCATAACTAACTCCACGCGAACGAACTCGATGGCGGCCGCTAGTGTCAAATAAAAACTGAAAGCAAGCTTATGTAGCTGATGCTTTTTCAAACAATGCCAGATATAATTTCTAATCCAAACTGTACCATTACATTTCATTATTGCCGGTAGTTTCAGCGCTAACTGAAGAAAACACCTGAAAATCGTTTTCTCAGCCGAGTTGATGCGCTAACCTAGTGGGTTCACAGCTTAAGACTATCGTTAATCCACGCTTTGGAAGGAAATCTTAGGAAAACCGCCTTTATTATATATTCAAGACATGTTTCTGGCCTTGGGTAGGTACTGTTGATGACGGGTTGGCTTCAAGGAGTGTCATCTTAGAGGATACGTCATCTCTATGACATAGCTACATATATTATTTAGCAATGACATCAACTCTTTGTATTCTCATGAAAATTGTTTCACTGGTTGGTAGATGTCAGCATAGCAGTAATTTTAATGAACTACCAGTATGCCTGGTATGAGTTTTCATTACGTGACTCGATCGTCGATATCGAGCGCGTTTGCTGCTCAGTGTAGCTACCATGAATTTACATTACGAGACTCGATCGTCGATATCGAGCGCTCATCGCTTGACCCGTTTCAAGGTTGAACGAACTTTCAACCAATGAGAGCGCCAAACGCGCTCGATATCGACGATCGAGTCTTGTAATGTAAACTCATGGTAGCTACACTGAGCAGCAAATGCGCTCGATATCGACGATCGAGTCTCGTAATGAAAACTCATACTAGGCCTACTGAATAACTTATGATTGTTATCGTTGGAATAATTAAGAAATCGTTATTGTCTACCCACCCTTTTAAAGACTATTTTTGGGTCTGCTTCCATTTTAACAGGATGCAGTTGAAATATCCAGTATTTTACTTAGAGCTCCCCAACCCAATTACTGCATAATATGACTGATTGTCAAACTTTCGAGCATGGTAATAAAATTATTATAATAAAAAAAAAATATATATTTTAAATAAAATTCTCGAAGATGAGAAACTATCGTTAAAGGTAAACTAAATAAAACAAAATCGGGAAATACTGCTGTAATTTTAAATAGAGCTTCAGTAAAAGTCTAACACGCCCTTCCGTTCCGCCCAGAACTAGAGAGGTCATTTAATGATTTCCCATCTACACCAAAAAAAGCTTTGAAACCTTCTCAAATAGAACAATAAAGAAAAAAAGAAAAAAGCATTGTTTAGCACAGACTAAAAAACACACAGTATGTACACTTAAAATAAACATACATCAGGTAAGAATTATAATCAAATAGCAAGCACATATATTATAAACTTTGATGTAGAAAAAATAGCAACAAAGTGTGACTCGCGCCTGCATTAAAAAGGCCCAAAGGTTCAACAAAAATGGCAGACAAGTAGTGTCTGATGCTGGTTATCAACTGAACCTGGTGTAATGATGTGACGGGGAAACACCCCGAATATGAGCTACCTAACGGATTATTAATTTTTCCATTATTTTTTATATGGGTTAAAAGATCAGCTTTTTTTTAATAGTTATAAACTAGTGCTTGATCGCAATCCCGCCTGATGGTAAGCAGTGATGCAATCGTTGATGATAAAGCGCGCTAGTTTAATAAGCCCATTCACTAAAAAAACCGAGTGATTAGGAAGGAAGACGGCAGTTGAGCGAGGTGATGCAATGTTTAACCCAGAGGGAGACTGATCTGAAGACCCTCCACGACCAAACTCCCGACACAACAATATTTGGCGCATCGTGCCCAGCACACATTGCAACACAACTGCTCAGAAGCGTCCTCCGTACGGCTTCACCAGACATCATGCCGGGACACGACGAATCGCTTGGCGGCAAGACTTTGTCTGGTGGGTGGTAACTTCTGCCGGCAGCCGATGTTATGACCTACCACCGAGTAAAATTTTCAACAAAAATGACAGACAAGTACCTAGTGTCTGATGCTGGTTTTCAACTGAACCTGGTATAATGATGTGACGGGAAACACCCCGAATATGAGCTACCTAACGTATCATTAATTTTTCCATTATTGTTTATATGGGTTAAAAGTTCAGCTCCGGAAAAGAATCTGTCTGACTACTAGATAGTAGCCAGATTGAGAGCTTGGATGTTTGAATGTACACCAGCATCCACACCAACTGTTTCTAGATCCAAGAACTTTAGCGAACATGATCATTAAAGTTCCGTTTATGTTTAAGGATCCTCCGTGCCGGTACATACTAAGCATTACCTAGCCTTTCGACAAATGTCTTGACATCTTCTTAGTCACTGTGTCACTGACTCACGCATGATTACGCCAGCTCGCAACAACTTATAATTCTGCACGCAGATCTGTATCAGCGCGGCTTGGGTATGACTTGAATTTTACTTCGGTAACGTGATCCGTGTCGGTTCGAAGTTCATTGTGAAATTGAGTCGTGAGTAATTTTTTTGAAGTTTTGTTATGTGGTTCTAAGCAAAATGCGTTTTAAAAGAAAGTATTACGACATAGCCTGTACACATTGCGTACAGGCTATGTCGCTTTCTTTTTAACTGTATTGTCAGGTATCAAAGTTCTAACTGAGGAATTTAAGCAATACCTCTAAAAGATAGCAATTTTCTATTCCCAGCAGATCATTTTCAATTCCTCTAATTTTCGTAAATTTAATGGTGGTACATAATAGCATATATGTAAGCATCATCATCAATCTTTTATCGTCCCACTGCTGGGCACAGGTCTCCCATCATATAGAGAAGGATTGAGCGTAATCACCACGCTTGCTCAATGCGGGTTGGCGATTTCAGACTTATAAAGTCCAAGTTTCCTCAAGATGATTTCCTTCACCTTCAGTCATTGGTGTCCAAGATATACTTAGAAAGTACATATAACTTTAGAAAAGTTACATTGGTACTTGCCTGACCTAGAATCGAACCAGCACACTCATACTTGAGAGGCTGGTGTTTTAACCACTAGGCCACCACGACTTCGACTTCTGATATGTAAGCATGAAATATTAAAGATCGTAATTTTATCGGTAAATGAAACTGGTAAAGTAGCATTTTATCTCTTTGGCGATATTGAGGATGACAAGATCGACGCACCTGACACCAAAGGGCCTAAATACGATGTCTTATAGTTGCGAGCATTTACGACTGATGTGCGTCATACAGATTAAGGAGCATTTTGACAGTCTCGATATGAAAGTCGAAGCTGCTGCAGTTAGTTTGTCGATATCGATATTTTTCTTGCTACAATCATGTGAATAAGGTCTATTATTACATTGTAATTATTATCTATTTTTATAACAAAATAAAGTGAAGTCAAAACGCAAGAGTAAGAGCAATATGAAAGCCGTCAAAAGACACATTTTTTCATCTTTATCCGGATTGACGCAAAAACTACTAGATAAATTCCTATAGTTACGCTACTTATTAGTAATAATTAGCATTACCAATAATGTACGTACTCTTTAAAGAATGTTACATAATCAACCCACTATTGGGACACAGGCCTCCTCTCGGTAAAGGGGAGTAGGCCGTAATCTACCACGCTGGCCTAGTGCGGGTTGGTACAAGTCATATGTCTTTAAAGTTTTTGGCTCTAGGACATGCCGGTTTCCTCCCGATCTTTTCCTTCGCCGTTTTGAGAGTAGTGGTGATGAAATAATTTACACAAAGTAAAGCGCCTGATGGGGTTCGAACCTATGACCTACAATTTGGAAGTCGCGGTCGATACCACTAAGCCACCGCTGCTCTCAAACTTATAGTTCCGTCACACTACAATTTGAGTGTCTCCAAAGCTATAGTGAATCCGCTATTATTTATTAAGAGCCTATTCACTTTAGCCTTGACGCGCTTTACTATCAACGATTGCATCACTGCTTACCATCAGGCGGGATTGCGGACAAGCGCTAGTTTATAATTATTAAAAAAAAGGTACGAGAAAAATGCGAATAGATTCCACAGTCATGTCAACGACTTCGCGGCTTGGTACATTAATACTATATGTATATTATATTAATAAATGAGAGGAAGACTATCACCTACAATTGATTTAGAGCCGTTGCAACATTTCATATTCTCATACATATCTAGAAAGGAGATTCTTCCTGCCCATTTTTTTTTTTTTTTACATATTATAAACCTGCGCTTGACCGCAATCCTGCCTGATGGTAAGCAGTGACGCAATCGTTGATGGTAAAGCGCACTAGTTTATTAAGAGCCTATTCACTCTAGCCTTAAAGACACTCAAATTGTAGTCCGACGGAAACACCGCCGTTGGCAAATTGTTCCAGTCCCTCGATGTACGCGGTATAAAGGAGGAGGCGAAACGCTTCGTCCGGATCGTAGTGGTACAACGTAAGTGTGGAAACCAGCCGTACGACGGGTCGTCCGCTGGTGGAACGGAGATGGGGGAATTAAATCATGCAATTCCCTCGCACACTCCCGGAAATGCATCATCTATAGCAGTACTAGATAAAAGAAATCTCCCCAGCAATATGTATTTGTAGATACCTACAGAATTTGAAGCTGCGACTAATTTACCTAAGCTCAAAAGAATAAAGGAAATTTGGTACTTCTTAAATATTTAACTAAACAACCTTGTAATGGAATCGATTGATGTCAATGTCGAATGTTAGTTTAGTACGATTTTAATTTATTACCGACGAAAGAACACAAGAACAAAGAGCTCCGTACCTGTTTTAATAACACGGCTGTTATATTTCGTTTTTCAACAGATTTTTTTTTTCTTGTTTGTGGTATGAAACGTATTGTCTCGGTGATTAATAGGTTAACCTATTTTATTATAGGTTAAACTGAGTGAATAGTAAGTAAGGCGGCAGTTGAGTGAGGTGATGCAATGTGAAACCCAACAACACGACCAACGATGCTACGCCAGAGGGAGATTGGTCTGGAGACCCTCCACGACGAATCTCCCGATACAACAATATTTGGCGCATCGTACCCGGCACACATCGCAACATAACTGCTCAGACCCGTCCTCCGTAAGGCTTTACCAGACATGATGCCGGAACACGACAAATCGCTTGGCGGCAAGACTTTGTCTGGTGGGTGGTGACTTCTGCCGGCAGCCGATGTTGTGTCCTACCACCGAGAAAAATATTTCTTCAAGAAACATAACATCATCCCAATATAACTGTGGAGCTCCGACAAAGCAATTTGATTGCTATTGGAATCACGTCTTTATTTAAGGAATTAAAAAAGCATTTAACTACTGAAAGAAGGAAAAATACGCTTATTGCCGTGGTAAATCTGTTGTAAGACTTTAGGACGTTGGGTTCTCGGTATTTAAAGACTGCCACGCATCCACAGACCTAGCGCGGCAAGCATAGCTCAACCTGATCTATGGACCTGTACGCCTTTTATTACTTAGCCATGAGCCCTCCATGCCGAAGAGTTGCAACACTTAAACGGCAGTGCCCCGTTCACATTGCCCGTAAGACCGATGCCCGGTGAGGCCGACGAGTTCTCGAATGGCGACCAAAGTACCGGAAGATGCAGCGCGGGTAGGTCCCCGACAAGGTGGACCGACGACCTAGTGAAGGTCGCAGGAAACCGCTGGATGCGGGAGGCAGAATAACCAGCAGAGAACGTCTTTCGGAAGAAATGATGATGATGATGACGATGAGCCCCTTGCCAGTCCCTCATGAGCATTAAACAATTAAAATCAACATATATTCACCTAACCAATACATTAAACATTTCAATTTCCGGGCGTATGAAGAGATTTATAAATAATTACAGTTTGACCTAGTTGTGGTGTATGGTGCATTATTACACCATGTGATGTAACATGCGCAGGAGTTGCTTCCTAGTAACTCGATATATGGCCACCTTGTGTTTAGCGCTTTGATCTGTGTGATGGACCTGGATGCGGATAGGAATGTTTGTATTTTTGTGTAGTATTAATTGTTTGAGTTGATGTCAAAATCTTTGATATTATAGGGAATATTTCTGTACGATTAAAGAAATTCTATCTAAATCACAATGCATTGATAAAATATGCGAAATTGAAGAATGAAAATACTTGCTTTTGGTGCACAAGTTTTGATGGCCTATCAAGTGTTAAAATGTATTTTCGTGAAAAACGGGATATAGAAAGACAATTTGGACAAGACAGAAAAATCCGGATATGTTTACCAAAAATTAAAACAAATACGTATTAATGAAAAAATAATTTTAATTACTAATACAATAAAGTTTAGTTTACGTTGCAACTGAATGGATATGGCGTGTATGACGCCGTATAAAAGTTAGAACAAGATATTGTAAATTGGAAAATCAGGTACTCACAAGACACTGGGAGTCAAGCCATCACTTTCACTGGGTTTTCATGTGGTATTGTTTGATGATTTTAAGTTTATCTCCGCGCGAGGAAGAAGTTGTTGGCCGGCCGCCAATTGGATTCATATATTTTTTTTTTACTTTCACCGTCAGCCGCGGTGCGATGCGGGTTTTGGATACAAGGCTTTTGAGGATGTAAGGTTTGGAAAGGAATGTGATTTGGGAGATCATCCTAAAGCTTGTTCAGCAACTTAACAAAATTACAAACTTATTGAATATGCTAGTTACTCTGAAATCAACTTAATTGCCATTGAAATAAAGTTGATATTTGTGTAACTTGAAATAGGTTGCGGGTGCAGCACCAGACCTCCTTCATCATTATGAACACGACGTATATTAGGTACTGAAGATGAAAGTACGTGCCAGTGCATACAGAAGCCCATATTATAATAGTTTCATGGTGTTTTATTGTTTCCTAACACAATGTGCACGAACATAAATGAAAATGAAATTAATTTCATAACAGTTTCCATCGTCTACTGTTCCTGATACTTTCTTTATACCGCCAGAATGGAATTTAATATAGTTTAAACATTTGCCTAGCCTTTTGCACGCTATGCTGGGACAAATACTTTTCATTCCTCATACTCGGAAAGTAATGTTGCTTTTATCTGATTATTGGGTGGAAAATGCTGCTTGAAATACTCGTAGGTCAATAAATATATCGATTTTGAGAATGATTTAAATATGAAAGCATTTATAATAACAAAGGTCAACTTCTGAACTTACTGTGTTTATTCAATAGATAGGACCGAGATTCCGCGCCTTTTGCGCGCGCGCGCGTTTTTTGAACTCAGCGCATCCAGATCTATATGATTATCTATAGTGGTGAGGGTTTTGAGCAACTTCGGGCACATACATACAGACAGACATACAAACATACGCACTTTATATTAATGGATTACCTTTATATTATCAATATTATGTACAAGCCTCCATTTCGTACAAATTTCTTCGCACGTAAGGGCCCGAATGAACTTTCAAAATAGAACAGCAGTCAGTTTTTATGTAAAAAAAAAAAACTAATAAAAAAAATGCTGCGGCCATGTGAGTTTCTAAACAGCCAGTGTGAACTTACCGCCAACTTCTCTATGCTGAAAATAAGTGGCAACAATTACGCCATGAGTTCCATATTTAAAATTTAAAAAGTGGACGTAAATTGGGGGGATACTGGATACAACTTAAAAAAAAAAAAACAATTAAATCAGATGATTTTTGCCACATTTAGAGGAAAAAATCGAAAGACTTCAAACAATTAATCCGTACCGCTATCATTGGGAATTTTTCCCAAGAGGCTAGCAGCCATGCCACGTTATATGGAAAATACTGATTATTTCATTATATATAAATATACGATTATACAATAAATGTATAATCGGATATTTATAAATAATGAAACTTTGAAATCAACCACGAAAAGGCGCATTAACTTTTTACTACGATCAATCATAACTACGGTTAAACTGACATGATGATGTCACACCGTATCATGAATGAGTGAACATGCTCATTCATTCAGATGATCCGTCAACATTCATTCATCAAGTTGACGGGTGTCAATCGGTTTATCAATTTAATTATGTTTGAGGTCAGGTTTGATGTGGTTTGGGTTAACTTAATCAGTTGTAGGAAGTCAGTTGTTGGATTAATATCGAGTTAAGATACTTGTCAACGTAATTGAAATTACAAACCATTTTTTTTTTTTATTTTATTCTCCCTTCTCCGTTCCATCATCGGACGACCCGTCAGTTTCCACCCTTACATTGTTGACACCACTACTATCCGGACGAAGAGTTTCGCCTCGTCTTTTATACCGCGTATTATTTATTTATTTTATTAATTTGCCAGTGGTGGTGTTTCGGTCGGAATTTAAA
Source organism: Sesamia nonagrioides (assembly GCA_017933935.1). Lineage (NCBI taxonomy): Eukaryota > Metazoa > Arthropoda > Insecta > Lepidoptera > Noctuidae > Sesamia > Sesamia nonagrioides. Next base: position 143,336 of record JADWQK010000795.1, on the reverse strand, counting down.
TGTAGGTATTCAATACTAGACTGAATAGGCTCTTAATAAACTAGCGCGCTTTACCATCAATGATTGCATATACATACACATGGTCATTAAAACATTTTTTTTAATAGTTATAAACTAGTGCTTGACTGCAATCCCGCCTGATGGTAAGCAGTGATGCAACCGTTGATGGTAAAGCGCACTAGTTTATTAAGCCTATTCACTTAAAAAACTTAGGAATAGGAAGGATGACGGCAGTTGAGCGAAGTGATGCAATGTTAAACCCAAGACCAACGCCACGAAACAATGATGCGCTAGAGGGAGATTGATCTTGAGACTCTCCATGACCAAACTCCCGACACAACAACATTTGGCACATCGTACCCGCCACACATCGCAACACAACTGCTCAGACCCGTCCTCCGTTCGGCTTCACCAGACATCATGCCGGAACACGACTCAACTTTAATCATCGTTTATGAATAAACACCGTAGTGTTTAAGGGCCACTCCCTCTCGCCGAGAGGAATCCTGTGTCCCAATAGTGGGAAAACATTATAGAATGATTATGAATGAACTTCATGAAAAGTAGACGAAAATGTCATAGATTGATTTTTGGGCCATAATCACGAGCGTTTTTAGAAGACAAACACGAAACAAGACACAGACACTAATGCCCTATTATTCGCAGATATCTGGGAATAACGGGGGTTTATATCTGCCTTCTACCGACTAAAGCTTCACTATTCCTTCCAGGACCAAGAGTCGGAGCCCCGGGACATTATTGTTCATTCACCGCACTGCCGTGCCTTGCCTAATATAATTCAAATGCTTAACATTCGTTCCACACACACATGTGTAGGTACCACATAAACACGAATATATAGAGCAAAATACTCAACATATTTCTTTATTCTATATCTCACATTCACTAAAGCTTTTAATCCTGTATATGATCCCAAAGGCGCTGCGCACACATTGAATCGACATTACCCGGAAACCTATGAAAGCAAAACCTTTCTTACTTCATAATCCTTGCGAAATATTTCCCCTTTTCTCTTTGAACATTTTCCTACCCTTGGAAATGGAGGCTTATATATAATATTGATTATATATGATATTGAGTAAACATAGTAAATTCAAAAGGCTTGACCTTTGCTACTATATTGTACAATGAAAGCATTTCATATTGAACATGACGCATTGCAGACACATACGACTACAGATCAGGAAAGCGATGCAAATGATGCATCTTATGCGGCTAAAATCCCTTGACTAACGAGTTATTGCACTGGAATGGACCATCTGCATCTTCCTGTAATATAGTACTCTTGCATTCTTATACAGTGGACTCGTAACTAATGTAGGACCACCCAGGATAATTTACACTGTCTACAGTTATATGCGCAGCAAAACAAGATCAACACCTTTTACCGTTCTCAAAATCGATATAATTATTGAACAATCCTTTTCTCTTAAGCAAAGGTGAGCACCTACGAGTATTTCAAGCAGCTTTATATTGAGAAAGCCAATTAAATTTACCCTTTCGGCTTATCGGGTTAACCCGAATAAATTATGAAAGTGCCATTGGCGTGTTCGCACATTTGTGCGATTAATATGTGCTGGCGTGGATATCTTTCGAGTTACGACATTTAGTGATCTGATTATGAAACTGGATTGTATTACCGTTTCTGCTAAAGATGATAAGGTTTGATACCTAAATCTGTAGCACTAAAAGCTGGTTATCTAGCAGCTTTCCTTTATCGTCATCGCGGTTACATTCTGATACAGTTTCTGTAATATCATTTGTTTTATCTTTGTTAGGAATATTACAAGAATCTTAATCAATACTGTCTCTCTTATAGTTAAAGTTATTTCTACACTTTGTTTTCACTTTTCTGTTGGATGTTCAATTTCGGGCTTATTTCGGCTCCAGTCTACTCCATTTATTTTAATAATGTCTGTACCTTGTTTTGACAAGTATGGAAAATAAACGAATTTTTACTTTTTATTTGTCTTGTCTTTTAGTTAATAAATAAATAAATAATAAATATATACCGACAAATCACACAGATTGAGCTAGCCCCAAAGTAAGTTCGAGACTTGTGTTATGGGATACTAACTCAACGATACTATATTTATAATAAATACATATATAGATAAACATCCAAGACCCAGGTCAATCAGGAAAAGATTGTTTTCCATCATGACCTGGCCGGGGATCGAACCCGGGGCCTCCGCGTCGCAGGCAGGCGTGTTGACCCCTGCGCCACGGAGGTCGACAAGTTCTTCAAGAATATCTCATTTCTTACTATTATGTTTATAAAATAGAGGCCTCGGTTACCCAATGAAATAGGACTTCCGTTACCTTGTATCCTTAAGTTGTTTGGTAAGATATGGTCATTAACTATTCTATTCTTTTCTACTTTTGTAATGTTTTGCGAAGTATCACGTCATTAAGTTGGCTTACCTCCAAAGCCACTCCTTAGCTATCTCATGCAGTCGTACTAAAACTAAGGAGAATAAATTGTATAACTGTGATAGTTCAAGGAAGACTTGCCAAACCAAGTGAATTTCTAAATTGATCTGTCTAACATTATCACAGGTGCGAATTTAGAATAGACATCCATTGACGTCATAGTGAATTTTGATATACTTTATAGCTCTTAGAATATTTTATATGAGCTAAAATGTATCCAAGAGTAATCATGCAAGTTTGTACAAATAATAATGATATTAAATCAGACAAAACTCGTTCTGAAAGTTTTTTCTCTGACTTATCAGCATCGTTCAGGCAAATATAGTCATTATAATACTTTTAAATGTTACTAGTTAGCAAAACGTCAAATATGTGAACCATATTAACATCAATCGACAAACGTTTTTTTTTCATTATTTTTTGTTCGCGAGATTGAGATATATTAAGAATTTCAAGGTATATATATATAGATATGATGAGATGGATTGAGATGAGATAGTAAATTTCGAATAGATTAATCAAAAAAGGGAATTAGGTTTTATTGTCCGTATTCCAGAAGGAAACTCAAGCATTGATCTCTGTTTAAGCATAACTTAAAACTAGTTTCAACCAATCATCAAACAATCAGGCTTCAAGCGAGACTTAAGTAAAGCTTGAGTTTTGAGTGACGTTCTATAATACCGACCTATATCATATCATCGTCAACCTTTTTTTTTATCGTCCCACTGCTGGAAAAAGATCTCCTTTTTTATTTGGATGGCAAATTAAAATATCAAATTACTTCTCCCGCTTTGGGCGGAGTGAAAGGACATGTCAGACTTTTACTGACTAAATCCCATCCGTGTTTCTTCACTTGTCTGGGCGACGACGGTTTCTAAGGGTACTGGGCCTGTAGCCAATGTAACATCGCTTCGTAGTGAAGCGAAATCGACTATCAAACCAACCAATGGCGGGAATGATTGACCACGTGATTTATCGCGTCGCGTGGTCAATCGTTTTCGTTATTGGTCGGTTTGTTATTCGATTTCGCTTCGCTACGAAGTGATGTTACATTGGCTACAGGCCCAGGTCTCCTCTCATACAGAGAAGGATTGAGCGTAATCATCACGCTTGCTCAATGCGGGTTGGCGATTCCAGACTTAAAGTCCAGGTTTCCTCAAGATGTTTGCCTTCACTTTATAATCAGTCATTGGTATCGAAGATATACCTACTTAGAAAGATCATATATTCAGAAAACGTTTTATCATTCTTGGCTCTGAAGCTTCCTTTTAAAGATATAAAATATTGCAATACTCATACTGAAAGAGAAATGGTAACATTGGGGAACCTTTCGAAAATCTGGAAACTATGAAAGTTAATATACTTATATGAGAAGGACGGTCTTTTGATTCAGGTGTCAGCCAAAATAAACTACCAGCTTCCAATAGTCATAAATGACTGAGCAAGGTAAGAAACACACATTGCCCTTTAGTAAGTATACAGCTGGACATAAAATTAATTTGATTGATAAAACAGTACCTGTTTCTTCTGGGACCGGTTCCTTTGGCTAAAGTTCAGCGTACAGTTATTTAAATGCACTACAGAATAATGTTGGTAGTAAGGCATGTATAAGTATCAATACGCTGATAAAAACCCACGTGCCTCGTATAATTATCGGTTAATTTTTAGAGTACCCTTAATATCTCAATCAATCAACTCTAACTTAGTTGTCTATACTAATTAAAACTACTTATAAATGTAATTATTACTAGATACATATAATAATTAAAATTAATTATGTATGCTGATGATATCGCGCTGGCAGACGCGGACAGGGAACGGTTGGTGCGGCGGGTAAATGCGTGGAAGAACTCGCTTGAGAATAGAGGTCTTAAACTCAATGTGGCGAAGACGGTGTACATGGCCAGCAACACCTCAGACCCTACGCCTGTGTGCATAGGCGGAGACTTGGTCGAGTGCACAGACCAATTTAAATACTTGGGGTCTGTGCTCCACGCGTCCGGCGATATTGATTGCGACGTTAAAGCACGCATTTCTGCAGCTTGGGCAAAATGGCGTGAGGTGACAGGTGTCATATGTGACCCCAAAATGCCGGTTAAGCTTAAGGGACAGGTCTATAAGACCATCATTAGACCTGTCCTTCTGTATGGCAGTGAGGCGTGGCCTGTGCTTGAGCGACACAAGCAGGAGCTGCGTGTCACGGAGATGAATATGCTGCGGTGGATGTGTGGAGTTACGCGGAAAGACCGCATTAGAAACTCCCGCATCCGTGGCAGTCTCCGTGTCCGTGACATAGCAGACAAACTGCAAGAGAGTCGCCTGCGCTGGTACGGTCACGTCTTACGTAAACCGGCAGGTTACGTGGGTAACAAATGTCTTGCCATGGCGCCTCCGCCGGGCCGGAACAAGCGAGGTAGACTAAAGAAGTGCTGGCTTGATATTGTAAGAGATGATATGCGCGCCAACAAGCTCTTACCACAGGGTGCTAAAGATCGTGCGAAATGGAGAAGAATGTGCAGGAAAGCGGACCCCGGGCTCCAACGCGAAAGCCGCGGATGCGACCGGGACAAACGCTGAGATGATGATGATATATAATAATTAAAAAACCTGAAAGTTTTTATTGATGTATAATTGATAATGGCCTTGATTCTCTTATTCATAAACATACATCCATCTTACGTAAATCTTTCACCGATCTTGCATCGAGCTTGTTGGCGTGCCATGAAGGAGGCCTATGTCCAGCAGTGGACGAGTAGAGGCTGATGATGATTATGATGACATCTTTGTCTTTATATTTCATTCAGAATAGGACAGAAGACAACACGTTTGTTTAGACCTGTCAAATTAGTCCGCGCCTGATATAAATTGATGTATTTTTGGTCGCCATGTTTATAATCGCGTCTAAACTGTCTATGGAATATCTTAATTTGACAGGATTGAAATAAATATGTTATCTTCTATCCTTTTCTTAATGAAATGGAAAGCAAAAGATAAATGACTTAACTTAAAACTGGTTTAGTTTGTGAACAAGAAAATTAGCGCCGTACGGAGGACGGGTCTGAGCAGTTGTGTTGCGATGTATGCCGGGTATGATGCGCCAAATGTTGTTATATCGGGTTGGTCGTGGAGAGTCTTCAGATCAATCTCCCTCTAGCGCAGCATCGTTTGGTCGTGTTGGTCTTGGGTTTAACATTGCATCACCTCGCTCAACTGCCGTCATCCTTCCTATTCCTTAGTTTTTTAAGTGAATAGGCTTAATAAACTAGTGCGCTTTACCATCAACGATTGCATCACTGCTTACCATCAGGCGGGATTGCAGTCAAGCACTAGTTTATATTTATTTAAAAAAAAAAAAAAAAACTATCAACGACTGGTTGTGCCATGTGCTGTGGTGGGCCCTGAAAGAGAAAGTTTTGCCTGGTATGTAGAGTTAATTCGTGCTATGTACAGTCAATCTCGTACCTACGTCCGGTCGGCTGCTGGCAATACCGACGAGTTCAGTGTGGCGGTAGGCTTGCACCAGGGATCGGCTTTAAGTCCGTATCTCTTCCTGTTGATTATGGACGCTCTTACGTCGGACATCCAGGAGGAGGCACCCTGGTGCATGCTGTTCGCCGATGACATTGTTCTCGTCGGTGAAGATGGACCTGAGATCCAGAGCAGATTGGAGAAATGGCAACAGAAGCTGGAGAATGTTGGCTTGAAAATCAGCAGAACCAAAACCGAATATATGTTCTGCGATTTCGGCGGTCTCTCCACTTCTGGAGCCATAGCGCTTGATGGCGCACTTCTCCCAATCTGCTCCGACTTTCGGTATCTCGGTTCACTCGTGCAAAGCGATGGCGAAATAGATCGGACGGTTAAGCACAGAATTAACACTGGGTGGATGAAATGGCGGCAGGTCACGGGAACAATCTGCGACTCCCGCATTCCCCTTAAACTGAAGGGGAAAATATATAAAACCATGATCCGACCTGCTGTCTTGTATGGATCAGAAAGTTGGGCTACGAAAGGGATGAATGAAAGGCAATTGCATGCAGCCGAGATGAGAATGCTAAGAGGGATGTGTGGTGTTACACGAATGGATAGAATAAGAAATGAGTACATAAGAGGAAGTCTGAAAGTGGCACCGGTAGCTGAAAAGTTGTGTGGAAATCGGTTGTCATGGTACGGGCATGTGTTACGGAGAAATGAGGAGAATGTCGTGAGGAGAGTTTTAATTATGAATGTTGATGGCTATAAGAGTAGGGGAAGACCAAAGAAACGATGGATGGAATGTGTGAAGGATGATATGGCTAAGAAGGGGGTGACTGCCGAGATGGCTTCTGATAGGGATGTATGGAAGAAAAAGACATGTTGCGCCGACCCCAAATAAATTGGGACAAGGGCAGGAGAATGATGATATCAACGACTGGGCCCGCATTCTGGATTAATAATGGGGTTCGAATCTACGACCTGAAACTTGTTAGTCACTTCATTTATACTGTGCGATGTAACAGCATCGCACTGCAGTATACAATAGTAGCACAAACATTTCGATTCATAAAATACCATTGGTAAGGTAATTCAAATGAATAAAAAATTTAATAGTTTGTATGAGGTAACGTACTTTTTACGATGAGAATATAATTATAAGACTGGTACTGAATCTATTTTAAAACGTCGTGGAGGTCAATTAGAAGAACGTAATGAGGTAGTAACAGATAAAATGGAAACAGGTAAAGTTTATGCTAATTTGGATGATCAATAAGGTGATAATCGAAAATCTAAACTTAAATTTATACTGCGACTACTATTTTAGGTACTTGATAGTGTTTTTTCATCCTATATTTCTATATATAAAACGCACTTACTCAAAGTAATGGACTAAATTATTAAAATTTTGCACAAAACCAGTGTATTCACAGACTTTGACGTATGCATTTTATTTTTAAGAAGTTAAAGCTCCCATCCACAGAAACGATGTTAATGCTAAAGTGAAAACGCAGCCATATATGGGAGTCTTAATCTAATCCAAAGACTTTACGATACAGAAGATAGCTAAAATAAACTACTCGACTCTATACCTACATAACTAATATTGGCAATGCAGGACACGTTTTAGGTAAGTATTGTTAAAATGTTTTAAGAGACATCCTGGTTGGTAATTATGTAGCCGGCGCCAAGAGATCATTGGACTGTAATAGATGCCAATATTCTAGCCATTAAAATAAAAAAAAAAATGGTCTCCATTGATTTTAATGCCTGTTTTAGATTAAGCAAATGATTCTGAGGCCAGACAGGTTTGAATTTGCAAAAAAAAAAAAAATTCTATCGCTCTATTAGTTATTGAAGAATTCGAAGTTAATTATTTATTACGTATTAATACAAATAACGCTGGATGCGGGAGGCGTAGGACCGGTCGTCGTGGAGAACCTTGAGGAAATGAAATGAAATGGGAGCCCTATGTCCAGCAGTGGACGTCTTTCGGCTGAAATGATGAACTTCAAGTAATTAAATATCTAATTTCTTATCGATTAAAACATAAAGTTTACTAAAATTTTAACGAAGGCTGAGATATATTTCGATCATAAATTTATCAACAGAATGAATCTCTTAAAACAGGCCGTAAAAATTCCAACATAATTTCGCCAACATTTACTATCAAAAGCAAATCACTAACTGGCTATACAGGACCAATAATTATTAGCAATATGCTTATAATACTCAAAGATAACGGTTTATTCTGACCCCGGAACCAGGCAAAAGATTATACGGCCTGTACCAAAGAACAGTGTTTAGGCGTGATATGAAAACGTGTTCTTCTTGCTTTGATTACGGGAGATAAATTGTAGGGACGATTGGATGATACATCTAGACGCTACAAGATTGAATTGAGTAAGCGATGCTCTGGGAGTTAATGCAAAAGCAAGTTTTCTTGTTAAAATGTCTTCGCTAAATCAAATAGAGGATGTCTTGACTAGAGGTCAGATTTTAATCGAAGCCCATTAAAATTAGAATTAATTTAAATAAGATACTGCAGCGAGGACTCTTTCAGGATAAAATCTGCATTTTTATGCAAAACTAGACGTATACTATAGTATTTGATGCTAAAAAGCAATAAACCTCAATTTGGCAAAACAAAAAATCCTTGAAAATGACAAAGAAACTAACAACGTCGCAAATTCCACTTAAGCTTAAATATTATGCAGAGATATATCTCTGAATACAAACACAACAATTCATTGTGCGGAATCCGTTGGAATTCCACATTCAAAATTCATAATGTCATCTAGATAAACTAAATATAGGTTTGGTCTAATCCTAATATGTTAAAAGCGATGCAGAAAAAATGTCGTTGGTTGCAAAATATTTATCCATGATGTAAGATTATTTAACCAGTTATGTCTTACAGAATTAGCGGTAACAAAAACAATGATAATGCTTATTCTTAATTGTTTTACACTTGACCGTAACTTTTGAGTTCATGGCCGTCTGCTTCAATCTTTTATATGTTTTTATCAAAATAATTTTCGGATAAAGTAATCTCGTGAATGAATTAATTGATACTTTGACATTTGCAATTTAATTAATGAACTTGTTGGTTATTTCTTTCAAAAGTGGAACAGTGGCCGTCTTTTATCTTAACTACACTACTTTTTTTATAAATAACTAGCTTTCCGCCCGCGGCTTCGCCCGCGTGGAGTTCGGTTATATCGCGCTTTTTAGATTTCCTTCGGGAACATCATATTTTTCCGGGATAAAAGGTAGCCTATGTTCTTTCTCAGGGTCCAAAGATTGTCTGTGCCAAATTTCATCAAAATCGGTCCAGAGGTTTAAGCGGGAAAGCGTAACAGACAGACAGACAGACAGACAGAGTTACTTTCGCATTTATAATATTAGTATGGATTATGAACTAGCGCTTGACTGTGATCCCGCCTGATGATAAGCAGTTGATGGTAAAGCGCATTAGTTAATTAAGAGCCTATTCACTCTAGCCTTGAAGACACTCACATTGTAGTCCGACGGAAACACCGCCGCTGGCAAATTATTCCAGTCCCTCCATGTACACGGTATAAAATAGGAGTTGAAACGCTTCGTCCGGATCGTGGTGGTGTTAACAACGTAAGAGTGGAAACCTGCGTTCTCCTTAATGTGATTCAACGCCAAAACAATTTACTTGTCCGTTGGCTTGTCATGTCATAATTAAAACTATCCTTACTCTTAACTAGCATACTTATCCACACTTATCATACTAATCAACACTACAAAGTAAACGCTAATAAGCTTTCCTCAGCCGGCGATCGCGTGATGATCGTAATGAAACAACTAGTACATGGGGGATCCACAATTATCCTAACGGCTGGTTGTTTAAATGATCTTATCTTCCTCGTTCCTTAATTTTAATGATGGCTACTTAATGGGACTATTAACATCACAAATTATATGATAGCTACAACCATGGTGGGTGAAGATTCCTAGTTTTGTTCGGTTTTATGGTCAATTATCGTGTAAATTGATGTGTATCGCTGTTTTCCTGCGGTGGGTGTTAAACAATTATGTGTCCGAGTAATTGATAGTGGAATAAATTGCTAGATAACTTATTATTTGCTAGGTTGGCGATGGTAAATTGTAGATGCTTTATTGGTAGCTATGCGCTTTGCAATATTTTTTTTGCTGCCAGATGAATAAGGGCGTTTATTAGAATCATTGGCATTTCGATTGCCGCGAATTGGACAAGTGTGAATCAACTTAATTCCTGTTTCATGATCAACGTTCTGTTGTAACTTTTGGTTGTTATTAGCCTCTATACCCCACGGTAGAGAAGAGGTTTCTTCTCATCTTTGACCACCTTCTGAAGCAGTCGGCAAAGAAAATCTAATTAGTTTTCCGAATTTACAATACGGTTATGTCTACAGTTGCATATATTATTGATATTAAAGGTGGTATTTGAGGAAACTATATGTTAAAAGGCCATTTAAACATCAAATTATTACTGGATTCCAGTAATATACGTGATTAAAATTAATTCTAAAGCTTTTTACTGATTCAGAAAACATACGCGCGTGTCTTCAAAGACCAAAACTTATTGCATTCGTATTAGAGCAGTTGTTTGGATTGATGACTTAATAAGTTGTGTCAGTCACTTAAAGTTTCTGTGTATCGTTTTGCTAACTTAAATGTAATTTGTATTTAAATTGAAAATGTGACTTCTGACTGAAACTGAGTTCTTTGCTTAAGTTTTTGTTATAAGTGAATTCATCTAATTTATGCCTCGGGCTACTGTATTCAAATTTTATATATGTTCTACAGCAGTTTAAATTCTAATGATTACAGGTTTAGTGAAACTAAAATATTTCAAATCTATTACAAGGTCCTGACAATAAATGTATTTTAGTTAAATTCTTCACTTTCATCTTCGCTTTAATTCTTCACTTTCATTTTCAGTGTGTGCTTTTGTAGGGTCTATTGTAATAATAATAATACGTTTATTATCCAATTAATTGTCTGACAACATAACATTGTTAAGCCCTGACTCCTAAACGAAGATTCTGTATCTTAGGAGCCGGTGTCTTCACATTAATAGTGCACAAACATTTATGAGCGTATTAGCTGATGAGAGTATTTATAATCGTGGGAATTAAAAACTATACATCATTGGTAACATTGTAACGAGTTCATTTATCATACAATATCGTTATAACGTTATTGTGGACGCTGTAAAAGCGTTTAATTCATATTTCTAAGGACTTACATTATTCTTCATCATTGACCTATATTCGATTGCCAAAAATTATGTGTTACATCATAAATATTCTTATTTCATTTCTCACAAGTGTCAATGACATGTGAAACTAATTGGACAGGAGATTAAACTTTAATAATAACTTTGGTTATATTCGTGAATACTCGGAATCTCTGATTCCTCGCGCTACCCCTTGCATCCATCGTTACCGCATATAAATCATCATCATCTCAGCGCTAATCCCAGTCGTATCCGAAGATTTTTAACGCGTTACCGCATATAAATGTGTAATAATTTTTAATCTTTTTGTTTCAGGTAAATGTTCGAGTGTTTACGTTGTAACGAGGCATGGTATATGAATACCTCAATGATAGAAATATAAAGACACAAGCTGAAATAGACATACACATTCGCACACACACACACACACACGCACCCCCACACAAACACACACACACACACACACACACCCCCCCACACACACACGTACGCACGCACGCACGCGAGCACGCACGCACCCGTTAGCAAGCAACGTAGTAGAGTGTAAAAAAGTTCTTCCTCTCTCTCCTAGCTTCACTTATGTTGTTGTGCCCGACAGGGTCCACATGAACACACACATAATTTTAAGCAATTACCATCTAAGAATACATGTGGAAAACAATAAAAGTATTGAGTATTGAGTATTGGGTATGCAATGAACGGGTTTTTAAGAGAAACTTATTCTTAATTTGTAAGTTGTTTGCAACAGCTAAGTATTGGCACAGTAGAGACAGAACAGTAGATTATCTAAGGCCGCCCGCAGAGTTATTTGCCTACTCTTGCGTTGAACTACAGCCTGAACTGCCCCTATGTTATTTCAAGCTATATTATGCCAGGGTGTGCGTGAAATCGCGTACCGACACGGCGCACGGCGCGCACACAATCATTCAAACCGAGAGCGGCTCGTTGCTATGAAGATGTTTTACTGTCTGTCTACTGTGGTATTGGTACATCGTTCAAAAATTCCTTAAGTATCAATAATTATTAATAAGTATATTCTAGACAGCAATCCTTCGTAAGAAAATTGCTTTGGAAAGTCTTTACTCAAAATTCATACCTATAAATATTGTACTATTAAAAATATTACAATGTTTTTAGGTATGACCTATAACTAATTACGTATATATTTCCACCTTTGAAGCATTATTAGCATACGTCGTCGGACCTATACATCATCATCATCATCCCAGCGTTAATCCCAGTCGCATCCGAAGCCTTTTCAGCTTTGGAGTCTGGGGTCCGCTTTACCAGTCCAACTGCTGATATGGCTAAACTTCGACATTTTCCGTGAAGCGACTGCCGTCTGACCTCCACAACCCGAAGGCGACATCGAAGCATTTCAGTTAGACCAATTGTTGGACTTTGGAGGGCTCCAACAACCCGTAACGACTGCCACTAGATGTTCGTATGGCAACCGGGACCAACGGCTTAACGTGATTTCCGAGGCACGACCAGACCAGTGACAATATTCATATTCATGCATACAAATACTTGCACTGTGCGGGAATCGAACCCGCGCCAACTTGCGCAGCGGCCGCGCTCGCTACCGCTACGCCACGGAGGCTGTCGTCGGATCTATACATACGACCTAATATGCCTCTAAGTTCGAGATGTACATATACTTATATTAAAACCGTTGCTCCGGCTCACAGGCAAGTGAAGGAACACGGGTGGATTTTAGTGAAGTCAATGTCTGACACGCCTTTCCGCTCCGCCCAGAGCGGGAGAACTCATCTGATGATTTCCCATCCCAAACAAAAACAAAAAAAAGTCCGACACGCCCTTCCGCTCCGCCCAGAGCGGGAGAGGTCATTTGATGATTCCCATCTACACAAAAAAAATGGCCGAGATATATATACCTACATAACCTATACATATTACAAATTGTATCATTTATTTATTTATTTATAATTATTTAAAACGGTACAACACCAATTACATCAATTAACATAGAAGCAAACCTATAACTTAAAAACTAACCATGGAACAGTGAACTTTCTCGCTTACTTTATTTCACAAAAGACCACAAAACACGCTTTTCCAAAACACACTTTATACACGCAACAACTTATTCCATTCCTCCGCAAACACGTCACATTCAGGGTTGGCCATTAGAAGGGCATTCAGCACCTTTAGAGTACGACAAACGGTTTTTGCCGGGAGTTGCGCAAACAGAATCGGCCTACGGCTTTGACGTTGACCGATGTATTTGTCAGGCACAAATTGACGGCAGAAAAGACCAAGGAGCTCTGGGCAGTCTATACGTCCCCGAAATGAAGTTACATTACTACAAAAGGAGTAGATACCTAACCGTGGCATTTCTTGCCATGCGCCAAAAGTTGTTGCGTCGTTAGTTTGGTCTCCAGATCAATCTCCCTCTGGCGCAACATCGTTGGTCGTGTTGTTGGGTTTAACATTGCATCACCTCGCTCAACTACCATCTTCCTTCCTATGCACTCAGTTTTTTTTTAAGTGAATAGGCTCTTAATAAACTAGTTTTAACATCAAAGATTGCAACACTGCTTGCCACCAGGCGGGATTGCGGTCAAGTTTATAATTATAAAAAAAGAAGACCACATGATTTAGTAAACCGACTAAACTAATAACTAGTATAACATTTAGTATTAGTGTATAGCTTCTAAAACTTCACATAAGTGCCCATGTAGATAATGAGTACAATAAATGTTATCCGGTGCATATAAAAAAAAACTGTTCATAATTTCTACGCTTGTAATAATATATTGCCTATCTTGGCACATTGACTGGTATCACAGGACCCCATACATTACAACAGTGCCTGTAGGCTTAGACAAGCGGCTTGTTTAGTGTCCCATTACAAACCATAACTCAACTACTACATTACATGTGCCTTGCTTTATTACGAGGTTGGCTGAGGCCAGAACGAGGGTGTGGGGCCGTGGAAGAATTTAGACAACCGCGGCACCACGCGCGCTCGTGATATATTTTTGGGACAAAACCCGCCACAATGTTCCCAACCCATTGCAACTCCTGAAAGCCAGAATCAACAGTGGAGACTGCCAGAAAAACGCCGAGCAATGAAGCTCGATGAGTCCCGGAGAAACGATTCAACTGTCTTGGGTTCCGCAACGAAATTAATCAGAAAAGAATAGCGGAGGAGTAAGAAAAAGATATTTTTTCCACTTCCCTTCATAACAAGCAGGAGACAGAACAGAACTAGGCCAATCGGCACATAGGGACATTATTGCAACTGGGAGAAGCCCAGATTACCAAGCACCACGGAATAAAATTTGATTAAGTTAATGGGTCCTAAGTAGGTATGTGCTGTTACAATTGATTCCAATAATAGATATGGCAAAAGCGCCTGAACGCACGGAAATTAGTTCTAGTTTCCACAAGGTCCGTATAATAAACGACTCCGGATGTAACTTGTACACTATCCAACATAATATTGCGTTCATTCTGCCAAAGAATACACTCCCACAAGATGTGATGTGCGGACTGTTCAAATTCACAGTTCGATGTAGAACATTGACACAAAGGTGAAGGAACAAGTTTAAAAGAATGCGCGCTCGTGATAGAAGAGACACCGGAGTGGTTTTAGTCAGTAAAAGTCTGACAGACCCCGTCGCCCACCCCAGGGCGGCGGACATCCATTGAGGTTTTTCACCCCGGTAAAAAAAGATAGGTCTCCCGTAAACCTTTAACTTAATAAACATGCATGTTGTAATAATCTAATAGTCTGTAATATGTACTATCAAATTATGCATTTCAGAATAGATAAGATTAAAACTAAAACACTATTCTATGTATAATTTGTCTCTTTTCTGAGAAAAACTGCTACTATATCAAGTTAAAAAGTGTTTTATACATAGAATACTATAGAAAACTATCTTCATCTTACTCACTGACCGACATTTTGACAATTTCAAGCACTTTATTATGGCAAAGATTAAATTAAAATTTTCTGTTCAAAATCTAGCTCCTTTTTAGAGTTTGAGTTAGAATTAAATAAAATTTTCTATTCAAAATCTAGCTCCTTTTTAGAGTTTGAGTTAGAAAAACATAAGTGCTTCGGGCACTGCAGTCGAGCACTATCTGTTTTTAAAACTTAACACCTTTTTTATAAATATATATCATTACTATTTCTTCCACAACCAAAGGCTTCGTACAAATTATATGTATACCTTGACACTGTCTGTAAACAGGTCTAGATTAAGTACCAGATATTGTCTCGGCACAATGTCGCAAGCTGCCTGAAAGTTTATTTTACAGTATGTAGGTCACGCGGGAGCAACACGGCTGGCGAGCCAGTGTTAATTATGATAATTATCCTTAGTTAGGACTAGCGTTGTATGTTGAGCGGTAAAGTAAGTCCCTAGGTTCTAGGGAGAATTAAAATAGAATTTAATAATAATCTGCGGCCTTTAGTGCAGGCGCAAGCTGGGCTTTTATTTAAAGCATTCTTTGTCGATTATCCTACTTAATAAATCAAATCAAATCAAATCAAATCATTTATTTCAAATAAACCAGTTACAGGCACTTTTGAATTGTCAGAAGGTCGGTCAGTCAATAAGATGAAGCTAGTCGCCCATTCCAAAGAGTAGGTACCTATGGAGAAGAACGGGCAAGAAACTCCATGGACACTCTTTTAAATTTTTAAGCTATTGTTACAAATATTTGATTACATCATTCATGTTGAAATCAACCGCGTGAGAACGATGCAGAAATATATTGTACGCTGAGAGCGTCCATTATGAAAAACATACAAAAATCAATTCAGAAATTAAAATACGCCGTGGCAGCTAAGAGATGACCAGTCCCCTCCGACGGCGTCCGTTCACGAACATGACGTATGGATCAGCATCATTCAGCTCAACCATATCGAAGGGAACCCAATGACCCAAAACACACGCCACCATCAGCGAGACATTTGAGTGAGCATGACATACTCTCAACAGCCAGAGCACAATTAAGTCAATAAAAAAGACTAACCCAACAAATAAATGCCTTACAGCACATTCGTACATTGTGCTCACACGTTTGCCATGCAATTATACAATACTAAGAAATTGAATCTACACAATGCTAAGATAGTTTTGTCCAAGGTTCAGCAGCTCCAACAGTGTTCCCGAATCTGTGGAAAGTTTAACTCCTGTGCAGCTGCAGCTGTACAAGTGCCGAACACCTCTGTCAGCGATACAATTCCGTAACGTACAATATGCTTGGCTACATAGTGTGTAATACAGGCTTTGAATAAATAACATAAACAATAATATACAATATGTAAAGAAAACCCGTCCGATCCATGAAGGTATTATTAGGTATCGATAACTGGTTCTACTAATAATTATTATTTCGCAAAAGGAGTTAACTTTCATGGAAATACATACGCGGGCGACGGGGGGCAGGGCACGTGGTCAAACAAAATGTCGCCAGAATTCTAGGTACATTCATTCATACAAGGTACCAATATTACCGTCGAAAATGGTGTTACCACTTTTAATAAAAATACCAAATATTGGGGAAGTTGGAGTTAATTCGCGGGAAATAAAATAGATTATTTCAAAATTCATTAGTATTGTTATTATGATGATTATGTAAAGTTTCAAATGTTATTTGGTCATGTGATTACCTAACCTTTTTTATCCTTATCTGTCGGATGGGGTTTTCTTTACGTGGTAGATTACGGCCCACTCCCTCTCACCGAGAGGAGGTCTCTGTTCAAGGAGAGGGAACATTATAAGCTGATTATGAAGAATGCCAACTTATCTTCGAACATGAAGGTCTTCTTAGTTGCTATGACGTCATAGATAATGCGTACATCGAATAAATAACATGATCTACCGTTTGATCGGCGCCGACGCATAGTAGTTGACACACTTTGCTAGACAAGAAAAACATCACTAAGATTTACCTAAACACAATAATTTGTTATCAATACGAAGATTCACAATTAAGTGCAAGTATCACTCACAAAAATAAACACACTTAGTAGACATTTATTTATCAACCGTTTTATTTTGATATACACCACAATCTCTTGGCATAATTCCGCATAATGCTTGATAAAATGTAATCGGTCGTTTCGTTTCTTATCTAGATAAATAATAACATGTTAGTAAACAAAAACTAGCCATAATACAAAGAGACAAAGTTGAATTTTGGTTTAAAATTGTCTAGAATGCGGAAAAGTGAAAAATGTTTCGCCATCTTGTTTTTCCTGTCAGTTGTGAGACAGTGTTTTAAATAAAAAGGTTACGTATTTTAATGTAATTTTTAGGTATGTTTCAGTAGGTCAGTAGAACGAAAGTTTCGACGGTAAATAAACTCATGAATCTAATTCAATTATTTATTTGGACGAAAGATATATATATCCATCTACATAATGTTTTTTCTTTGCGGAAGTAATAATATTGGAGAAGTAACTGATTTAGTATGATGTAGATATCTACATAAACAGCCGAATGGGTCGATCGATGATGTTAAGCTATGCTTGCTGCGGGCAGTCCGATGATGGGTAACCAAGTTCAAATATCCAAGTTACTGGGGAGTACTGTGCTTTCGAAGGCACCGTTAAATTCTTGATCAATGAGATCATCTGAGAAAGCCTGACAAGTCTTATCAAGGGGTATCATAGTTACTCCTTAGCAACTGGATTCTGGAGGACAGATTGGAAGCCGACCCAGACATGAATTGGAACATGGCTATGCAGAGGATGATGCAAACGTATACATTTTATGAATAATAACTTAGGTCCATCTTTAAACACATTAAAAAGAATAGTGAAAAATATATATATAAAGTGTTTCCATTTTATTGCACTAAAACACTATTAATTTATTAGCTTTTTTATTATACTAGGTACAAAGCCTTTCGTTCTAGATTAAAACTAGTTTTCTGGAACGAAAACCAATTCAATATGGAATCTCAATTTCAATCTGACAGATTTCTAGAAATCGCAATCCAAATCTGTCTGTAGGTATTAGATTTAGGTCTAGATATAATGTTTAAACCAGACTATCTTTCAAATGAACACAATGCGAGTACTTGACATTTCTAATCCGCACCGTATTCATAATTCGTATTCATTTCGTATCCATAATTTATACAGCGTATGTAGATCCTACAGAAAATTTACAAGTAGGTACATCTGTAGTTAAACAGATTTTTTTTAACAATTTAATTTATACCTCATCATCATCCCAGTGTTAATCCCAGTCGCATCCGAAGGCTTTTCAGCTTTGGAGTCTGGGGTTCGCTTTACCAGTCCAACTGCTGATATGGCTAAACTTCGACATTTTCCATGAAGCGACTGCCGTCTGACCTCCACAACCCGAAGGCGACATCGAAGCATTGCAGTTAGACCAATTGTAGGACTTTTGAGGGCTCCAACAAGCCGTAACGACTGCCATTAGATGTTCGTAGGGTAACCGGGACCAAGGGCTTAATGTGCTTTCCGAGGCACGACCAGACCAGTACAAATATTCATATTCATGCATACAAATACTTGCACTGTGCGGGGATCGAACCCGCGCCACCTTGCGCAGCGGCGGCATCTGCTACCGCTACGCCTCGGAGGCTGTCCAATTTAATTTATACCTAATATATAATATTTTACAGGTAAAGGTGCAATCCAATACAAGGTGTAATGGGTTGTACCCATAGAGTAAATATAGAGGTTGTACCTACCATTACCCGTGAGTTGGTTGGGTTGGTAGTAGTGATTTTGGATTTACTAAACGTTTAACCCCCTCGGAATGTAAAGTAAAATTAAAGTAATAATGAGCTTTTTTTAAATTCATGATTTTATGAATGTGAACTACGCGAGGTTGAATCTCCGATAACATAATCAGGCTGTAATGGCTCGGTGATAGGGAATGGGTCATAATCTAAAACGCGGGCCCAGTCAGTACATGTCAGAAGTCAGATGTATTCGAAGTTTTGTCGCTAGGACATGCTGGTTTCCTCACGGTGTTTTCCTTTACCGTTTTGAGAGCAGTGGTGATGAAATAATTTATATAAAGTAAAGCGCTGGTATTATAATGTCAGCGCTATAGGCTGATTATGTATGTATGTGTGTAACGTGCCTCACGAGGTTCGAACCTACTACCTACATCTTGTAAGTCGCGATCGATACCATTAGGCCACCACTGATTTATATCTTTGTCTCCGATAAATTGTGTGCATATCCATTGGTACCTGTTTTGTCAAGTTTCATTGCGTATAAGGAGAGAAAGAAGGAGATACAACAGAGATAACATATATTTTACTAGCTTTCCGCCCGCGGCTTCGCCCGCGTAGAGTTCGGTTATATCGCGCTTTTTAGATTTCCCTCGGGAACATGATTTTTTTCCGGGATAAAAGATAGCCTATGTTCTTTCTCCGGGTCTAATCTGTGCCAAATTTCATCAAAATCGGTTGACAGGTTTAATCGGGAAAGCGTAACAGACAGACAGACAGACAGACAGACAGACAGACAGACCGACAGACAGACAGACATACAGAGTTACTTTCGCATTTATAATATTAGTATGGATATGGATTGTTGAAACATTAAAATTACCATATGCACAAGTTAACACCCACCAGACAAAGTCTTGCCGTCAAGCGATTCGTCGTGTTCCGGCATGATGTCTGGTGATGCTGTACGGAGAACGGGTCTGAGCAGTTGTGTTACGATGTGTGCCGGGTACGATGCACCAAATGTTGTTGTGCCGGGAATTTGGTCTTGGAGGGTCTGCAGATCAATCTCCCTCTGGCGCAGCATCGTTGGTCGTATTGTTGAGTTTACCCCTCGGTCAACTGCCGTCTTCTTCCCTATTTACTCAGTTTTTATGAGTGAATAGGCTCTCAATAAACTAGCGCGATTTACCATCAACGATTGCATTTATGCTTACCATCAGGCGGTCCAGCACTAGTTTATAATTATATGACAAAAAGAAAGCGTTGGTTCCAAACCAGACCACAGCTGGTACTTTGGGCACCCAGTACTTAGATAAAACACATTTCAGTTATTTTTGATGAAGAAAGTAGAATTGGCGACAGTTAAACTACACAGTTAAGCCCCTTAGAGACAATAGCATAAGTAATATCACAAAAATACATAATCAAAATAAAACTTTAGTGAATTCATATAAATAAGTAACTAGCAGACGCCAGCAACTTCGTTCGCGTGGAATTAATTGTGCTCCGCTCTTATTGGTCGCAGCGTGATGTTATATAGCCTAAAGCCTTCCTGGATTAATGAGCTATCCAACGCAAAAAGAATTTTTCAAATCGGACCAGTAGTTTCCGAGATTAACGCGAACAAACAGACAAACATACAAACAAACTTTTCAGCTTTTTAAATTAGTATACATGTTTAAATGCACATAGCATACCTATGTACATTACATTCTATGAAGCGTAATATTGTGTTATGTTTGTTTACTAATCGCATTAATTTCAATATTAATTAACCAACAAAATGTCCTCCCATCTTGACATGATTACAAGCAATTTGCAACACAATGTAGGTGACTAGTTACACGGTTATGTGTCGGCAAACAAGATAACAGCTTATCAGTCGCCTACTAGATACACGATAGGATTGCGTTAACTAGCTGTTACGACATTACGAGGAATTTTGTGTAAGTACGGTTGATCTGCGACTGGTTTCCGCATTCTAATTTAAAGGAAAGAAACGTATCCAAGCATACCATCTTCTTCTTCTTCTTCAGCCTATATATGTCCACTGCTGGACAAAGGCCTCCCCCAAGGCTTTCCACGCCGACCGGTCTTGTGCTGCCCGCATCCATCGGCTTCCTGCGACCTTCACCAGGTCATCGGTCCACCTTGTTGGGGGCCTCCCTACGCTGCGTCTTCCAGTACGTGGCCGCCACTCCAGAACCTTACTGCCCCATCGGCCATCGGTTCTACGAGCAATGTGCCCTGCCCACTGCCACTTAAGTTTAGCGACTCGCAGAGCTATGTCGGTGACTTTGGTTCTTCTGCGGATCTCCTCATTTCTGATTCGATCACGCAGAGAAACTCCTAGCATAGCTCTTTCCATTGCCCTTTGTGTGACTCTGAGCCTTCGTATGAGGACCATTGTGAGCGACCACAGTTCAGTTCCGTAAGTCATCACTGGCAACACACACTGGTCAAAGACTTTAGTCTTGAGACACTGTGGTACCTCAACCTACTCACTGTGGTACCTGTGGTGTGGTAAGCATACTATGATACCTTTCAACTTCTATTGATTTGGATAACATCATCGTCAACATCATTTCAGCCGAAAGACGTCCACTGCTGGACATAGGGCTTCCCCAAGGATCTCCAAGACGACTGGTCCTGCGCCTCCCGCATCCAGCGCTTTCCCGCGACCTTCACCAGGTCGTCCACCTTGTCAGGGGCCACTGCGTCTTACTGTGCATGACACAAAACAAGTGCGGCACTGCACTACTGGACCGAACCATTTGCTGCGTCCCGCTGTACCAGTGACGCCGCTGTATGTCTCCAGTTTACTGCACAAAATCCGAGGAGATTGTAGAGTACGTACAGATCAAGACGAGATGTACTTTGAGGGTTGCGAGGTTGGAGTCTCGTCACAGCATGAATTTTAATTCCTTTATGGTGGGAGTACGAACTGAGAATCTTGAAAAATTCATCTCTCCAGTTTCCAATTTTTTCCCGAAAGGCGTTATTTTCCGGCGATTCCGAGTCCGGATACCTGACAAAATAATCGTGTATGAGCTTTGTTTTATATAGTTTAATATGTATAGTATTTCATATTTGTTTTTATCTACTCTCATATCAAAAAATTAAAAATATAAAACCAAAAAGGAGTTTACATATATTGACGTACTTTACCAACAATATATCGAAAGGAATTAAAAAATTAAATTATAACATTATTTCTCTAACAAAATAATGTTATAATAAAAAAAAATTTCATTACGGTACAAAACATAGACAGACATTGATATAATATTAAACTAAGGTAGATAAGTCACTAGCGCATTGAACTTGAAGCGTACAAAATATCATATCTGTTTAATATTATATCAATGTAGACAGTACTATTTCATTTTTTATCTGTGCGCTGCGCGCGCTTTGGTGCATGCGCTGTGATGCAGGGTGCAGAATTGTTAACATTTTGCATATTACAATTATGAAACTGAATAAATGGAATTGTGCTGCGTTGGCGTTAGACGCACTGAGATTAGATAAAGTAGTGTATGAAACTGTACATAATTAGGTATTATACACTCGTGTGTGTGTTTTTTTATACTATTAAAAAACTCGCTTCGCTCGTTTTTTAAACTCATACTCGTGCTTAATACCCCTCATTATCTATCAGTATCATAAACTACTATTATTGCATGTTTTTTTTTTATAAAATGGGTGATGTTATAATGAAGTATTATTATATTTTATAATGGGCTTTTGTTGCTTGTGCCACATAAATAAATAGAATTAATAGACAGACCACAGTATTTTTTTGCTCCATTTGTGTAATTGCTGTTGACATTCCAGTGTAGGGTTAAACAAATAAATAATTTAATTCAGTTCAATAAACTATAATATAATTTTTGAATAACATTCAGGAGGTTAATTGTACGGCGGCAGTTAAAAGGCCAGGTGGTTGACTACACGACTAATTAAACCACCGACTGGGACACATGTATGTAATTACATCCTTGACGAATCCTGAATGCCATTGTATGCAAGTATGTGACACGTCATTTGTCTAGACTCCAAAGACCTTATATAAAGCTTAATGTAAGCAAGTTTATCCTAAGCTACAGCTTAGTCATGAGCTAAACTGGCTTATCCAAGTATGATGTAGACATGGTATAAAATGATTATTAAGTATGATGAATGAAATTCGTTTAAATATGCGGAAGGACGTGTTAAAATTTTACTGACTAAAACACACCCATGTTCCTTCACTTGCCTATGCCGCGGCATCAGTGATTGTGGACCCCGTCACTATGTGCTAATATTTCTTTAAGGCGCGCCTGGCACACTACTCACCGTCGACTTGGGATTGGATCCCAATGGATACCCGCAAGCCCATGCCTGCGGTGGACGAGAGTTTGATGTTGTCTTCCGCTCCTTCACGCGTTCTGCCTCCTCCTTTGCGAACATTACTGCTTCACAGAAAGAGGCGAAGGCCTGCCATGCACTCTCGCTCCCCGGACCGTGACCTGGACCAGGGCCGGACACAAGAGATCGCCGGCTCTATTCGCCACCACGAGCCCAAGACGCCCAAGACGGGCAAGCCACCACCGTATGCTCTTCTGTAATTAGTTTTTGCCTGGATTTGAACCAACTAATTAGTTTATCAGAAGCGAGGCTTTAACTACTACATCATAACGTAAGCCATTGTTTTTCTCTTAGAACGATGTTAACTCATAACTCGGTAAAATCACATTAGCCAGCCAGTGTTATAAAAATGTGTAGTTTTGTATCTCAACAAGCGACACACGTTTTACTTGTGGTAAGCAAGTCGTGGTGGCCTAGTGGAAGTCGTGGTGACCTGGTGGTTAAAAAACCAGCCTCTCAAGTATAAATAATAAATAAATATATACGGACAAATCACACAGATTGAGCTAGCCCCAAAGTAAGTTCGAGACTTGTGTTATGGGATACTAACTCAACGATACTATAGTTTATAATAGATACATATGTATATTATGATACATATATTTATAATAGATACTTATAGATAAACATCCAAGACCCAGACCAATCAGGAAAAGATCGTTTCCCATCATGACCTGGCCGGGGATCGAACCCGGGGCCTCCACGTTGCAGGCAGGTGTGTTGACCGCTGCGCCACGGAGGACGTCAAGTATAAGTGTGCGGGTTCGATTCCAGGTCAAGCAAGTATCATTGTGTATTGTATAATTGCATGGCAAACGTGTGAGCACAATGTACGAATGTGCTGTAACTGTAAGGCATTTTTTGTTGGGTTAGTCTTTTTTATTGACTTGATAGTGCTCTGGCTGTTGAGAGTATGTCATGCTCACTCAAATGTCTCGCTGATGGTGGCGTGTGTGTTGGGTCATTGGGTTCTCTTCAATATGGTTGAGCTGAATGATGCTGATCCATTCGTCATGTTCGTGAACGGACGCCGTCGGAGGGGACTGGTCATCTCTTAGCTGCCACGGCGTATTTTAATTTCTGAATTGATTTTGTGTGTTTTTCATAATGGACGCTCTCGGCGTACAATTTATTTCTGCATCGTTCTCACACGGTTGATTTCAACATGAATGATGTAATCAAATATTTGTAACAATAGCTTGAAAATTTAAAAGAGTGTCCATGGAGTTTCTTGCCCGTTCTTCTCCATAGGTACCTACTCTTTGGAATGGGCGACTAGCTTCATCTTATTGACTGACCGACCTTCTGACAATTCAAAAGTGCCTGTAACTGGTTTATTTGAAATAAATGCTTTGATTTTGATTTTTGATTTTATCAGTTACATGTACTTTCTAAGTATATCTTGGCCACCAATGACTGATTTTAAGGTGAAGGAAAACATCTTGAGGAAATCTGAACTGAAAGTCTGAAATCGCTAACCCACATTGAGCAAGCGTGGTGATTACGCTCAATCCTTCTCTGTATGAGGGGAGATCTGTGCCCAGCAGTGGGACGATAAAAAGGTTGAGGATGATGATAAAGCAAGCGTATACGAAACGAATACGAGTAGTATCGCATACATTTTTAATACACGTACTTCCGATTTTATTCCATTGTCTCGGACAGTCCTACAGCGCTACTTACACATTTATCGCAGATTAATACGCTTGATAACCAGAAGTAAAGCATGCGTCACATTGTGTGATAAAACATTATACAATAAAGAACGCCAAATAATAATATTCTGATTCTTGGT
Organism: Sesamia nonagrioides; assembly: GCA_017933935.1. Lineage (NCBI taxonomy): Eukaryota > Metazoa > Arthropoda > Insecta > Lepidoptera > Noctuidae > Sesamia > Sesamia nonagrioides. The sequence goes on along the minus strand of JADWQK010000795.1, from coordinate 118,251 downwards.
AACATTTACAGTATGGTCAGGTGACACACAAGATATTAAATCTGTTAAAGGCTACAGTAACTGCCTTATCTGAATAGATAAAAAAGATAAACGATAATTATAATCCAGCTGTCTCAAGCACGGTGCTAGTAATTATAATATGCAAATTATTCTCTCACATACATAAGTGTAGAAGATTAGTTATTCAGACTGAAATTAGACAAGGGATGTGGGAATGTGCGCTTGTGACTGTGAAATTAATGGAAATGCACTTTGGGTTGCAGCTGATTACCTAAAATTGGGTTATGTTGGAAATTCGTAAATAATTTTTGTTAAAACAAAGATGCAAAATATTAAATTGCTTATTGTCCTATGGGTAACCTTCAAACGGCACCCCAGATCTCTGGGGAAAGAGCTTGGGTAGTGTAGGATTTTTACCTCACTAAAACAACCCCGGTGATCACCCTCAAACCTAAAAAAAAAAAACAAAACAAACCTACCTACCACCCACACCCCCAACTTATTTAAGCCAGCGAGGATAGGTACAGGTAGGGGTAACAGGCGATATACCTGTAATATAAGTATAGGATCTACTTTTTTTTTTTTTTTTTATAAATTATAAACCAGCGCTTGACCGCAATCCTGCCTGATGGTAAGCAGTGACGCAATCGTTGATGGTAAAGCGCACTAGTTTATTAAGAGCCTATTCACTCTAGCCTTGAAGACACTCAAATTGTAGTCCGACGGAAACACCGCCGCGGGCAAATTGTTCCAGTCCCTCGATGTACGCGGTATAAAGGAGGAGGCGAAGCGCTTCGTCCGGATCGTAGTGGTGTTAACAACGTAAGGGTGGAAACCAGCCGTACGACGGGTCGTCCGCTGGTGGAACGGAGATGGGGGAATTAAATCATGCAATTCCCTCGCACACTCCCCGAAATGCATCCTATAGAACACCGAAAGGCTGGCTACTCTACGCCTGTGCTCTAGGCTTTGGAGACCAACTTGAGTTAGATCAGGGTCACCAATCAGCCTCTTTGCACGTCTCTCCACTGAATCCAAAGTGGCCAGGTGACACTTGGCAGCACCAGCCCAAATGTGGCTGCAGTACTCCACACACGAACGGACCTGTGCTTTGTATAACATTAGAAGCTGCCCAGGTGTGAAGTACTGCCGGACCTTTGCGATAACGCCAAGTTTCCTGGCAGCCACCCTGGCCTTGGACTCAATGAACCGCCCAAAGTTAAGGTTCGAGGAAATCTCAACTCCCAAGAGCTGAAGGCGGTCGGAACACTCCAAGGACACATTCCGAAAAGTAGGGGCCAAGGTGAACGGGCTCCTTTTGGCGGTGAAAAGACACGCCAAGGCAATTACGTAACACACTATCAGTAGTAATGGGTTTCATTTTGACAGTTCCCCAACATTCATTGCGCTATTCACATTGTTGAGCTGACACAATTTTCGAATATATGGAGAAATGGATTAGTAATATGATTCCAATTAATAGTGTGTTACGCAATTTGGGTGCTGTTTCCAATAAACGGTCCATTTACAATGCTTCATCTGACGTCATGTAGACTTAAAAAGAAGACATCCACGTTCAAGTACTAAACAACGTTATTTTTTGTATATGCAAAACCAGAAACACTTGTTCAATATTTTTAACTAAAGAATCTATGTGCAAAATTTTAAAAAGCGAAAAATCACAAAATTATGAGCTCGTTATATATGTATACCTGATTGTCCCTACAAAAATATGGTCAACGCACCGCTCTCCCGCACGCGCCTGCAGCGGCGTGGTGCGAAGCACCTTGTCTCACGCGATTAATAATGTTATTTTGACGATAAAATGTAGACGTGAAGAGTGTGTGTGGTAGATTGTAAGAATGGTTTGGTGATCTTAGAATTATCCACCCTAGAAAAAAACTGAACCACAAGCGGATGGTCTTCCTCAACCTTAGAACAACAGATTTCCACAAGGCTCGAATTACAAATCACATAGTTACAATACAATTCACTCTGAGTAACTCTTTCTGTCGATATGATACCTCTTCACACCTAAACCGAGCATTATGAAATTTATCAAATGGAAAGCCTCCTCCAGAGCCTTTTTTAAACCTGTATCAAAGAAACATGAAATACAAACTACGCGAAGATATATACGTATAGTCACTGATAGGAGCCAGTAGCAGTGTTAGCCCACAATGGTACTGTTAAAAGCTAGTAAGTAATCAGTGCTAGCATTTATATAAAGTAGGACCGACGATTGTTCCTAGCATGAATGGAATGAGGTAATACTCCATACTATTATATGGTAAAATCAATTAGTTCAAGGACTATGCATTATTGCAGTCCCTATATCTGTAAATGCATCATCGTTATGACTCATCAGCAAACTGTTGCTGCAGAACACTCCCTCGAACGTAATAGATATCTCATGCTATTTTAATGGTTTGCTCTGAGCGCAATTGTCCTAATCATAGCATTGTAGCTAACTGGGCAACCAGCTGACCTGTGCCTAAAATCAAACTACCACGAGACAGTATTTTCATTTTTCAAGTTAATATCGCCATCATCAACCTTTTTATCGTCCCACTGCTGGGCACAGGTCTCCTGTCATACAGAGAAGGATTGAGCGTAATCAATAATAAGAATATAAGCATATGATATTCAAAAATAATATGACTTTATAGAGATATAGGTATAAGAATTTAAATAATCAGTTCAGGAGATCCAGGAATCTGCAAACGCTGCGTCTCGTAATTTTTAAATCTGTAATATCACCGATAATATTCATTTAAATCATGTGCTGTAAGGCCATATAGATCTATATTACATCAACAATGTATTTAAGATATTTAATTGGATATGCACTTCGAAGTTAGTTATTAGGCATTATTTAGTAAATGTTTAAAAAGTAAGTGACAAAAATTGTTATTGTGGGATATTTTTTTTTTTTTTTTTTACAAATTATAAACCAGCGCTTGACCGCAATCCTGCCTGATGGTAAGCAGTGACGCAATCGTTGATGGTAAAGCGCACTAGTTTATTAAGAGCCTATTCACTCTAGCCTTGAAGACACTCAAATTGTAGTCCGACGGAAACACCGCCGCGGGCAAATTGTTCCAGTCCCTCGATGTACGCGGTATAAAGGAGGAGGCGAAGCGCTTCGTCCGGATCGTAGTGGTGTTAACAACGTAAGGGTGGAAACCAGCCGTACGACGGGTCGTCCGCTGGTGGAACGGAGATGGGGGAATTAAATCATGCAATTCCCTCGCACACTCCCCGAAATGCATCCTATAGAACACCGAAAGGCTGGCTACTCTACGCCTGTGCTCTAGGCTTTGGAGACCAACTCGAGTTAGATCAGGGTCACCAATCAGCCTCTTTGCACGTCTCTCCACTGAATCCAAAGTGGCCAGGTGACACTTGGCAGCACCAGCCCAAATGTGGCTGCAGTACTCCACACACGAACGGACCTGTGCTTTGTATAACATTAGAAGCTGCCCAGGTGTGAAGTACTGCCGGACCTTTGCGATAACGCCAAGTTTCCTGGCAGCCACCTTGGCCTTGGACTCAATGAACCGCCCAAAGTTAAGGTTCGAGGAAATCTCAACTCCCAAAAGCTGAAGGCGGTTGGAACACTCCAAGGACACATTCCGAAAAGTAGGGGCCAAGGTGAACGGGCTCCTTTTGGCGGTGAAAAGACACGCCTGTGTTTTGGCGGCATTGAATGCTACAAGATTGGCATTGCCCCATTCGGAGACTGCCTGCAGTGCAACACTCGTTCGCTCAACCATGGCCTCTCTTTCGGACCGGATTGATTCCCTACTAGCCCGGGCATCCGGCAGGTATCTCTCTACAGCTGTGCTGTCATCTGCATACCCATAGATACCAGGCATCAGCAGATCGTTAATATGCAGCAGAAACAGAGTTGCAGAGAGAACAGACCCCTGAGGAACACCGGCATTAGTTGACATGGGCTCAGAAGAGCATCCGTCGACAACAACTCGGAGGGACCGTTCAGTCAGGAAGTCTTTTACCCAGCCAGTCAGGCTAGGGGAAATGCCGTACGCTGGAAGCTTACTCAAAAGGCCAGCGTGCCAAACCCGGTCGAAGGCCTTCGAGACATCAAGGGAGACAGCAATCGCTTCCCCATTCTTCTCGAGGGCCTCGCCCCACAAGTGAGTGGCATACACCAGTAGGTCCCCAGTTGACCGATTGCGGCGAAACCCGTACTGTCGGTCACTGAGGAGATCGTTACCTTCCAGGTATGCCAAGAGGCGCGAGTTCAATACACGCCCCATAATTTTGCAAAGTATGGAGGTGATCGAAATCGGCCGATAGTTGGCAGGATCGGCACGACTACCCTTCTTGGGCACAGGCTGCACGTTAGCAAGCTTCCAGGACTTGGGCACTATACCAGTCCTAAATGAGAGGCGATACAAGCGCGTCAACACAGGAGACAACTCGGGCGCACATGCTTTAAGAACAATCGCTGGTATACCATCCGGACCACTAGCCTTATTCACGTCCAGACGACACAGTACTCTCAGAACCTCCTTGTTTCTAATGCGAACCTCAGGCATTGAAGCTCCGCAATGAGGTAAATTAGGTGGAGTAGCACTGCCAGTATCAAGACGCGAATTATGGGCAAAGAGAGATGCAAAGAGACCTGCTTTCTCTCTCGCCGTATGAGCCAGTGTTCCATCAGGCCTAACCAGCGGAGGCAGTGAGGGCCGACAGAAGTTCGCCTCAACCGATTTGGCAAGGGACCAAAAAGATCTGTTACCGGATGGCTGCGCAGATAACTTGTTGCCAATATGGGTAATGCGGTCGAAGCGAGCCTTCTTGAGCGCCTTCTTGTAGGACTTGGCAGCACGGTTAAAGGCTCTCTTCTTTGAGCTTAGATCCGGAGCTCCGCGGTCACGAGCGTCAACCCAGGCGAGAAATGCCGTGTGCTTACGCTGTTCAGCTTGGACACAATCGGCATTGAACCATGGGCGAGCCGAGCCACCGACGGGCACGTCATTGAATGGGATAAAATACTCCATAGCTTGACGCACCACATCGGTTATAGCGTCCGCACAGCTCGAAGGATTGTCAGAGGAGAAGCAGACCTGCTGCCAAGGATAAGACGCAAAGAAGTGGCGCATCTCATCCCAATCCGCTGACCTGTATCGCCACATTCGCCGTTCACCACGAGAGTCGTGATCTGGTGGGGAGAAGGACGTTACAGACTTCACCAGACAGTGGTCTGAAGTTCCCAACGGTGAGGAAACTGTTACAACACATCTGTCCGGATCAGTGGTCAGCAGAAGGTCCAAACAGTTGGCAGTATGCCCAACTACATCAGGCACCCTAGTCGCTTGCTCTACCAGCTGGGAAAGGCCCATAGTAAGCGCAAAGTTTCGCGGTTCTCTCCCAGCGTGGTCGGTCCTCTGGTATATCATCCCGAGTTTTCTGTAAACTTTTTCAATGTGTACAATACTTAGTATATTATATTTTGCTTACACAATACAAGCGGAAAAAATATAACTATTTACGACATCACATTAGAAACCTCGAAAATAACAGTATTTCTCCACAATTTAATCAATAAAAAAAACCGCATCAAAATCCGTTGCGTAGTTTTAAAGATTTAAGCATACATATGTATACAACGTGTAACAAAAAGGGTATATATATACCAAAGGCCTAGCATCTTTAGATGATATCAAACGGTATCGGCAGGGTTTCAACTCAAAATAAAATACTCAAAAAATGGATAACAAAATTTTCGGTTTCGTGTGTTTCTTAAAATCAAATCATAACAAACGTGGCAGCACACTACATACGTTAATAACTACTCGTTACACGTCACGTTACTTGCCAAAATCCGATAAATGTCTTCAATATCTCTGTGCGACTAGTATGTTTGTAGTGTCACAGGCGGTGTTTTTCCTCATAACTTCCTAACATAAAGAAATAGGATTAAAACACCCTTCCAATATCGTTTAATATCATGTAAAGATGCCGTGCCTTTGTTATGTATATACCCTTTAAGTTACACGTTGTATAGGGACAGAGAAAACAACTTTGTAAAACATAGTTGCTTTACTACATATTATTATGTAGTGATAGTATACAGTGATTAATTACAGCACAGTTGGTTGATACTGAACCAAATAGTGTATTATAACCACTATAACTAGGACAGTTATTTGTGAGAATATTTCCAGCGAAGACCACACACACGACAAAAGCAATAAATATCACTTAAGTCAAATATGTGAAGCACCAAAATGCAAGACAAGATAACTCGAAGAATGTCTTAATAGCTCCAAAACTACACAAACATATAATTAATATTTTCCGACATAAAAAATGTAGAAATGAAACCAATTATTTCCATATATGTCTACGCTATAATTCAGCAAATAGTGATTATGTAAGCGACAGTAATTATGCTAATCTTATAGAGATGACAGAAAAATACTCTTAGTCACGGTTTCCACCCACTTGGACTACTAAATATGGATCATTAGAGCGACCGGCAACCTCTTTGAACCGTTTCGCAAAACAGTTTTGAATTGTAGTTGTTTATGTGAATGTTGTTCTCGGTTCCGGATTTATGTTACTTCATGTTACAAGAAATGCAATCGATGATGAATAAATTATTGTAGATGAAGTAACACTGGTAGTTAATGTTGCTCTAGAGAACGTTCGACTCGAGTGGACAAAAATAAGTACAGTATAGCAGTAATGGAAAAGAGGCGAAGAGAAGTAGTGAAACATACATTAAAAAAAGAAAATTATACAACGTTCTTTTTTGTATATTCGAAATCCGAAACACGTGTCCAGTATTTTTATGTAATGAATTTATGTACAAAATTTCAAAAAGCTATCATGAAAAATTACAAAATTATGAGCTCGTTATATTACCTGATTCATCATCATCATCAACCTTTTTTTTATCGTCCCACTGCTGGGCACAGGTCTCCTCTCATACAGAGAAGGATTGAGCGTAATCACCACGCTTGCTCAATGCGGGTTGGTGATTTCAGACTTAAAGTCCAGGTTTCCTCAAGATATTTTCCTTCACTTTCCGTCATTGGTGTCCAAGATATACTTAGAAAGTACATATAACTTTAGAAAAGTCACATTGGTACTTGCCCGACCTGGAATCGAACCCGCGCACTCATACTTGAGAGGCTGGTGTTTTAACCACTAGGCCACCACGACTTTAAATTACCTGATTGTCCCTACAAAAATATGGACAACAAGCCGCACTACCGCTCGCGCCTGCAGCTGTGCGTGGGGGTCCCTAGGATACTATGATCCGCTGGAAATGTCGTGCGCTCGGTAACCGCACTGCAATAGTTTTTAAATATATTTGGGAAAAATATAACATGTGTAAAAATTTCACGTGTAATAATTTATTCAGGTTTCGTATTAAGAAAAATAGCGTTGTATAATTCGCCGCCAACTAGCTTAGTTAGCCGTTTAGTTAACCGCCTAGGATTTTAACTTATGGCGGTCGTTCAAGTAACGACTTGAATGGTAGTTCACTAAAAGAACCAATCACGTGAGAGCACCGAATTGGTCGCAGTAACTAAGGCAGACCACCCCATCCAAACGGAATAGTTTAGAACTGTCAAAGAGATTTAAGATAAATAATTTTAATGTCTTTGAGAACTGTGAACAACCGCGAGAGAGCCGAGAGAGCGAAGTGAATTGCACTACTAGGTCAGGAGTTGACTAAGCGACTAATTTACTTGAACTGCATGTTCGACGATGCAGAGAGCAAGGTAATTTCCGATACAGCACCTAAACTACACCCTAATGTCGTTCCGTTGATGTAGCCTTTACCAGTTTGGAGTTACATCCTCCGCCTTTGTTTTTAGAAACTTCCAAGTGGAAGAAGAAGATGATGAAGTACTAAATAGAAATATGTACCTACTACGAATAGGTTTTTGATGAAAGGTTGTCTGTAAGAGATCACTCTTAGCGATAAGACCGCTCAATGTGTCACCCTTTGTATTTTTTTTTTTTTAATGATTATAAACTAGTGCTTGACTGCAATCCCGCCTGATGGTAAAAGTGATGCAATCGTTGAGTGTAAAGCGCACTAGTTTATTAAGCCTATTCACTTAAAACAAGCAAGCGTGGTGATTACGCTCAATCCTTCTCTGTATGAGAGGAGACCTGTGCCCAGCAGTGGGACGATAAAAGGTTGATGATGATGATGATGATGACTTAAAAAACTTAGGAATAGGAAGGATGACGGCAGTTGAGCGAGGTGATGCAATGTTAAACCCAAGACCAACACGACCAAACGATGCTGCGCTAGAGGTAGATTGATCTGGAGACTCTCCACGACCAAATTCCCGAGACAACAACATTTGGCGCATCGTACCCGCCACACATCGCAACACAACTGCTCAGACCCGTCCTCCGTACGGCTTCACCAGACATCATGCCGGAACACGACGAATCGCTTGGCGGCAAGACTTTGTCTGGTGGGTGATAACTTCCGCCGGCAGCCGATGTAATGGCCTACCACCGAGAAAAATAATAAAAATAATAATAATAATAATATAATAATAATAATAATATAATAATAATATTATAATTATGTTACGTAATCTATACGGTGTACATAATAAATAATACTATATTTTATTCTATTCTAAAATTGAAGATATAGACCATTATTTCTCATTTATTACGAAAAATCGTTACACTCAACCTTGGATCAGAATAAATACAGTAATTGACAGATTGATGAAATGAAACAGTTCTTGCAAATCGTCAATTGACAGAATCAAGCGTTGTTCACTTTTATTGGACACTTGTCCAATAAAATTTAATGATTTGAAAGTCAGTCTGCCAATTTCGCCTACATTTAGAACATTTCACTTCGTAGGTCAATTACCAATTGGAGCTCATAAAAAACCTGACATAGATAGGCATTTAGAATACCGAAATAGACTTTTAATGAAGAAACTTGAGCATTACATATAAAGCCATTAAAATTATCAGCACATAACACAGTAATAACTCTTATACAAAATCAATTCAGTTAGACAGCTTCGTAATATTTGTCATTTAGCATGATAATCATATCTTTGAATAATCAGCATTATCATACAAACGACCAAATACGTACTATCAGCTGTAGAAGTCCATTTCCACCTTAAAGACTACTGGGTCCTGCGCTAAACCGGCCACGCACACTACCGCATTATTTTTTTTATCGCAGTCTTCGTCTTTCTTTAAAGTAATGCAAAATTTCGTTACTTCATTTGAAGTTGAGTTAGCGGCCGCACTTAACAATGGTGCTATCAAAAGCGAGCGATTGTGGGTTCGATCCTTATTATAGGCAACTCTTTTTGTTGTTTCATATAATTTAAAATTATGATAATTGATTTGTATTTTAAAGTAAAAATATTTGCAAATAATATTTAAACAAATAGGAAAATTTATTGAATATTTATCCCAAAAAAGGGTTTTATTATATGTTTTAGTTTACTATAGGGGTAATATAATAAAAAATATATAAAAATAAAACAATAAGCATATTATAATGCAATATATTATAAAGTTATATATTATTCGGTATAGATATACTTATACTAACAAATGAAACAAACGTTGAAACGGCAGCATTGTAATATTTTATATAAAAGTAATCCTTGACAAACTTATGATATTGTTATGGTAAAAATACAAAAAACATTTTTGGTTGTTAGATATGAAAATTATAATATTATACGTATATTATGATTAAAGAGGTTATAGCTTAATTATTCATTTTCTTAAAGAAAAGAGGATTGAAGCTTAACCTGAATATTATTGCAATCAAAAAATAATCTATACTTAGAACACATAATAGTGCTTATTACATTTATATTTTTTTTGCGTGTATAGCATGGTACTAATGCTGCCATCCTGTAGTGACTTTTTTCGGAGTTTGATGGCATGAGATTATAATCTTCAAGCGCTTTCTTAGTTCAAAAGTAAACGAACTTATTTCTTATCGAATTCCGAAACTATTGTTTTTATAATTTACCAAAAGTAATTTGTATTGAAATTGCAAAAGGCGACATCTGTTAGCCATTAAGCCAACCGAACATATTACTGTCATTTAGCTAAATTACTTTAGAGATGGTTTAGAGTCCGTTATTAAGATATTTATTGGTATATATTTAAAACACTCTGTAGGACACTTCTGCACTGTTTTTGTTATAAATAGTTTTTTTTTTTGTTTAGCTCGATAAGACTCCACCAGCCTCGCCAATTTATTTTTAAACCACAAATGCAACCTATCTTCTTCGCACGATTTAAAAGTTTATTCAACGGTAAATATTGTCGTTTCGTTTCACTTGTCTCGACAGCTACCTCCGTCCTCCAACCTCTTGACCTTGACCTCCAATGGCTTACAGTATTTCTCTAAAACAATAACAATTTTATTACACACTTGCTATAAGCGATTGGTTTGCACCTTACATAAATAATAATAAAAACAACTTACACAAAACCCGGTTTCATATGATATTTGAGATATATTGCTGCATATGCCTGCATATTGATTAAAAAGTAAAACTAATAACACAAACTGGTAACTATATGTTCACCAACCAACACCAGCTAAGTAATATTATTTGAGTTATTGTAGCTAATAATAGTTATTGTAGGTAGCGGAATATTTTTTGTGAAGTAGTGATTCAGATTCTTTTAAGTCTACCGTCATCTTTTTATAATGACTCTAATATAGAAAAAATCTTAAAAGAAAGTATCATCTTTAAGTTGCAGATCGGTATTTTTAGATATTTTTGTTGTCAGCATTCATAACTCACCAATAAACATTTAAAAAATATTTCTGTAAGTTATTAGATTCGAACTCGAACCACCTTGAACGCCTATCAAGGCGAAAACCGTTAGGCCATTGAAACACTTACTGTAGACGTTGAAATTAGTAAGTAGTACCTAACAATCAAAAGCGGGCAGCAAGTGTATGAGTGTGTATCAAACATTATTATAGAAGAAGGTCGTAACTACAACTAGTATTGCTTGGCCATAGTTTTGTGAGATTGCAACTCGACTTTTGGTCTTGACTGTAATTCTGATAGCCCATTCCACTATAACGGTCAAGGAAATTCTCCCAAGTAAATCCACCAAATTTAAAAGTTTCGCAAAGTTGGCAACTTACCTACATAAAAGCGGTGTATTTAAATTGTTCAAGTAAAATGCCGAAGGCGTAAGCGCTCTTGACTGATTTATAATAGAAAGGTATCAAGAACTTCAATCAAATTCCGCAATACGGTCTCAGAAAAGACAAACTTCGGCTGGGACTCGGCAAACTTCGGATCTATTGAGACCACGCTTCCTAACTTCAGAATAAAGCGCAACAATAATACAAGCACGAATAATATTGCAGGTTTAGAAAAACCTATTAAGTATACCTAACAGAAATTGAAATTTGCATAGACTTACAGGCCTTTTATAATAGATAGGTATATTTAATCGAAATAACAAGTTGAATAATAATGAAGATAACGCTAATACTGGATACTTTAAAATGGGTTTAAACGTAGACTAACACTTAAAGCAGGCAAACTTCGAAAGTATTAGTACTCAAATATAAGGTTGTCTGTAAAAGATCGCTCTTAACGATAAGACCGCCCATTATGTCACCCTTTATAAAATCTTCATGTCAAATCTTATGTTCTGTAATTTATATGGTGCATATAAGAGTATTATATTTTATTATATATTTCCAAAGTCTATGTCTATTTCTATGTTTTACTTCTTGCTAATGGATCTTCTTAATAAATAAAAGGTTGTGTCGGCGCATCATGTATTTATGCGCGTGATTGGCCGGGGGGACGGTGCCGAGCCCGGTACGGGTCTTTCATTGTTCTGTCCTATATGACAATTATGTTATTACAGCTATTTTGGTACAGTCTACTTGTTTCATTACAAAATCCCGATTGAGACCATTCAGACTGTCTATTCATAAAACACCTAGTGCAAGAAAAAAATGTATTATTATTTATAGATTATTTACGCTCTTGTGTAAATTTTGTTTAACCGCTTTTAACATTGGACCTACATATGCCATAAGAACAAGTGTCTCCACAAGAGACAAATCTTACAATTTCTTATTACCAAAATTGTTCACACGTCCTTCATCCTTCGCCACTTTACAGATAGTTGTCGAAGACATTTAGACAATCTATTTAGCGGAAACGGCACTATGCTCTACTCTTGACCCAAATTCTACGTCTATAACACAAACAGCATGTATTCTTAACGCGGCAGACTGAGTTAATATCACCGACGTATTCCCACATACAAGTTCTATCTACTTAGACACAATGTTCAAAACAGACTATGTGCACAAATGTCTTGCTCATTCAAGTTTGTGTGTTCTGGTGCCCCGAACATGTACCACTTAATTGATAGTTGGAAAACGACACATGCATGAATGGAATGGGTGGGGCATGACATCAAAGGCGCCATATAGAACCAAAGCTCCCATAAAAATAAAATTAAAAATAACTGGGATGTTTGGAATGATCGTGCTTAGAAGCTGAATTGATGAACAGTTGTTTAAGTATTGACAGGAAGAAGTTACAAAATAAGGGATAAACTAAATAAAAAAATGGTACAAAATCATCAAGTAAAATAATACATTCCAAATAAAATAATCCTCTCATGGTACTCCATGAGAGGATTTTTATGACGAATACGTTTTCGGCATGCCGACAACGAAAGAAGTACCTGGCATGTCGAAAACGTATTCGTCCATAAACAAATCGTTTACTAGATTAGAATCCAAGTCAGTAAGTAGTCGCCCACCCAATTTCTGACACCATAATTGAGCCATCTTTTCCTTTGGCAACCAAAATCTTCAGCACTAATTTTCAAGTATCGACAGCTTGCCTGTTTTCACGATGAGGTTTTGACAAAATAGCACTACTGTCAATCCATCTGATATTCATGTGTGTGTAGCTATTGCCACCACTGACGGCTCATTTCTAACAATTTTTTTACGTTGAGATTTCTATAAAAAAAGACGACGATATACAAATACCACATTTAGCTCTAAGCCATTTGGTTCGTTGTATGTAGCGAAAAATCGATTCCCTTATCAAAGTTTATCGGCGTTACGGCCATTGTATTTTGCTGTAAACATCATAATGTTCTTAGGAAATTGGCACACATTATTCACATACCACTGATAAGTCTTTTTTTTGTCCTAGATTGGTTTCTGAGAATCGCATTTTTTCTGTAGCTTTAGTGATCGTTAGACGTCATGGACCACTATCCACGGTGTGCTGTTTTTTGAGTTTGCTACACCACTTTTTCTTCCCAAATTAGGAAGTACTGAAGAGCAGGCGTTTTGGGCGAATGTTTGTAATTTTGACGTCAGAAAAATGCTGGTTCTCGGCCTAGTTTGAATACATGACTATTGATTTTGATCTTAGTATTCAGAATACTACAAATAATATCGCTTTCAGTTCGTAAAGATTTTCTAAAAACGTGATATGTTCTCGCAACCAGCAAGCAGCAGAAAATATTTCGTTTTTAGGAAATCTACCAAAAACCGTATCATATAATCCCATTTCTATCTCTCTCAACTTTCTAACTAACACAGCATCGGCGCAGCATCGTTGGTTATGTTGTTTGGTTTATCATTGCATCACCTCGCTCAACTGCCGTCTTCCTTCCTATTTACTCAGTTTTCTTGACTGAATAGGCTCTTAAATAAACTAGCGCACTGTACTATCAACGATTGCATTACTGCTTACCATCAGGCGGGATAGCGGTCAAGCAGTAGTTTATAATTATAAAGAAAAATCTTTATGTGTTTTTTTACAAAGCACCTGCTTTTTAATCTCTTCATTACCCTTGGTTGACTGGCAGAGAATGCCTAAGGCATTAAGTGCGCCTATGTGCCTCTGCTCTACTCTCTACCTATTTTTTACGAAAAGCTTAAACAAATCCACACTAATATTATAAATGCGAAAGTATCTCTGTCTGTCTGTCTGTCCGGCTTTCACGCCAAAACTACTGAACCGATTGTAATGAAATTTGGTAAACAGATAGTCTAGAGCCTGAGAAAGGACATAGGCTATATAACATCCCGCTATGCAAATAGGAGCAGAGCAGTAACAAAAAATGTTGCGAAAATGGGAGCGAACGCGGACTTACATATTGCTCCCATTATTTTAACAGTCGCTTATAAACTGAAGTTCACGCGGACGGAGTCGCGGGCAACATCTAGTAAATAAATATGTCTTAGACTGATAATGTAATTTCTACAAAAATAATTAAAGCTACAAAAAAAAAAGCTTAATTAATATTGTCACAAAATACTTACCTATACCTATCTATCTATATTCCGTTATCTAAATTACACTTCCATTGTTTCCCGATCTCTCTCCCGACACCAGTCAATCCAGACCTACGTGAGTTCCATTCAGAACCTCTTCATCATTCATTCATATCGGCGCGGGCGCACGCACTGACACTGACATAATAATTTCATTCATCAATGACATCGACCGTCTCGTTAGTACATAGAGGTCAGTCGGTTATGTAAACATGTGTAAAATAATTTTAATTGAGTACTTTAGTAATTAATATGAGTTATGTGGTTGCAATTAGTCATGCTTCTATCATAGCTGAATTGAGTTGAACTGTAATCTTCTTGATATTTTGTTATTGTCTTGAGAGCAGCGGGTGCGTAGTGGCATTTTTTTTTTTTTAAGAACAGACTGCTGTGCTGCTCGGGAGTTCTGCTACTTCTTCTTCCCAGCGAAAGCACTAGGAAGTTGCGAAGGGCGGGCGTTTTGGGGGACTATCTTATGTATGTAATATTAACGTTCAAAAAGTGCTGATTCTCAGGCTTATTTGAATAAATAACTTTTGATTCTGATTTTATCGGCCGCAACTTACAAGTTGGAGATCGTAGGTTCGAACCTGATCAGGCGCTTTACTTTGTGTAAATTATTTTATCATGACTTTTTTTTTTGGGACAAAACCCGCCACACTATTCCCAACCCACTGCAACTCCTGAAAGCCAGAATCAACAGTGGAGACCGCCAGAAAAACGCCGAGCAATGAAGCTCGACGAGTCCCGGAGAAACGATTCAACTGTCTTGGGTCCGATTTTATCATGACTATTCTCAAAACGGTAAAGGAAAACATCTTGAGGAAACCAGCATGCTTTAGAGCCAAAACTTCGAAGACGACATCAACCAACCCGCACTGTGCCCGCGTGGTAGATTACGGCCGACTCCGTCTCACCAAGAGCCTATATCGTTCCCATTCCAGGGACACAGAGGTCTGTGTAGTGTAATTATGTTATCGTCTTAAACTGGGTTCTGGTTCCTTTCGAATTTAAAAGACATTCCTTAAAGCCCTTTATTCACTAACTTTGCCTAAAGTTACGTAGTGATTAGCGACTGTTTAAACTATGACTTTGACGTTTAAATGACAGTTTATTAATAAATCCGTGTGCTGAAATACAAGTTTTGATTCCGCCATCACTATTCTATCATCAGACGACGACCCGTCGTGCGTCGAGTACATACCCTTACGTTATTGACACAGCTACGATTCTGACGAAGCGTTTTGCCTCGCCTTTTATACAGCATAGGTAGGTATATCGAAGGACTGGAACAAGTGCCTGCTGCGGTTTTCCCGTCTGATTACAATTTAAGTGTCTTCAAGGCTGAAGAGTAAATAGGCTCATCATCATCATCATCAACCTTTTTATCGTCCCACTATTGGGTACAGGTCTCCTCGCATACAGCGAAGGATTGAGTGTAATCACCACACTTGCTCAATGCGGGTTGGCGATTTCAGATTTAAAGCCCAGGTTTCCTCAAGATGTTTTCCTTAATAATAATAATAATATTAACATCCCACATGATGAGAACCTCGTGAAAGCTGAGAAAGATAAACAAACCAAGTATCTTGATTTGGCTCACGAGGTTGTCGACATGTGGGAAGTGGATTCAGCAATCATTGTACCGATAGTCGTGAAAGCCAATGGCTTAATTGCCAAGAGCCTCGACCAACACCTCAGGAGGCTCTCGTTAGGCGGCTGGATCAAGGGCTTGATTCAGAAAGCGGTACTGCTGGACACGGCTCGCATCGTCAGGAAGTTCCTCTCTCTGGAGCCCTGACCGCCGGTATCTTGGACCCTGTTCCCGATACCGGTGGGCTACTATTTTTTTATATTTTTAAATGTTTTTTTATTTATTTATATAAATATTTAAAAATGTAAAATAATATGTACATATAGAAAAATAAAGAGATAATAATAATAATATTTATTTGCTCAAAACATGGTATAAAAGGTCTTAAAGATAACAGTAGTACAAACATGTTTTGCCGAGTTTAGACTCAGCACGCAAATTTGAATACAATACAAGAACAAAAAGTACCTACTTAACATTTCGTGTAAAAAAATTGTTTCAGACTATAGAAATTATGTTGGTTTAGCCATGCACTCAATTTCCGCTTAAAACAGTATCTTGTATTTATCAACTTAAAGTCACCAGGCAATTTATTATAAATCCGTACACACATAGCTAAGCAGCCTTTGTTATACTTTGCAAGCCTAGGAACATTGCTTAGTACGAGCATATAAGGGTCTCGTCGGTTTCGAAGACATATATCATTTGCTGTTTTGAACAATTCTTTATGTTTCCACACAAACATGCATGTTTACACACCTTTACCTTGGCCTTCATCAGTTATTGGTATCCAAGATACACTTAAGATCAAGATAACTTAGAAAAGTTTTTTTTTATATATATAAATTATAAACCAGCACTTGAGATTGCGTTGAGATCCCCGAGCACTAGAACGGGACGAGGGTGATAGCGGCCAACGACGGCGCCCAACTCGACAAGGAACCCCTCGAAGTCAGCGAGACTCTTGTTGGGGGAGAAATACGCCCCAACAATGACGATGCCGCCCGAGACCGCAGCAACCCAGCCGCGGCCCCGGGACGGGTCGATCAGAGTCCCGCCAATAATGGCTACCGAGCCGTCAATGCATCCGTGCCAGTCGCCACGGGCGGGGATGAAATACGGCTCGGCGACCACAGCCACTTGGATCGACCACTGCGCCATGCTCTGGAATAAAAGATCCTGAGCTCTGGCGCAGTGATTGATGTTGCCCAGGAGGAAACGGAGTTGTGCCATTATTGACACTCCATTCCCTCGGCAACGGTCCTGGGCCGGGAGTCGGCCG
Organism: Sesamia nonagrioides; assembly: GCA_017933935.1. NCBI lineage: Eukaryota > Metazoa > Arthropoda > Insecta > Lepidoptera > Noctuidae > Sesamia > Sesamia nonagrioides. The sequence continues at coordinate 101,016 of JADWQK010000795.1, read as the reverse complement.
CGGAGCTGTTAGCCTGCGGGGGAGGCGAGATTTCCCCAGCAGGCTTAGAGCTCCTCTTCTTCTTTTTGGTGGCATTCTTGCTGGCAGGCGTGCCACAGGCCCCTCCACCCACTCTGTGTCCCGCTGGCTTCCCTGCAGCCGAACATAAGCTGCAGTTGAGCGCCGCGGAACACTGGGCCGCCTTGTGGCCGTGCTGACCGCAGCGATAGCAAAGATCGCTACGGTCCACCTCAGCGGTGCATTTGGCCCGGACGTGCCCCTTCTCCAGGCACCGGAAGCACCGCAAAGCCCGGGGCTGCAGGAGTTTAACCTTCGCTGCAACCCAGCCTACCAGCAGTCTGCCACTAGCGGCGATTTTATTCGCCGACGCCACAGGGCACCGAACCCAGACCGCACCGAGTCCGGTGGCGTCGGTGCGAATATCGCCGGCCCGCACCTTGCCCGGCGGACACTCTCCGCTTCGAGCAACGGCTGCCACCACCTCGTCAGGAGTCACGGACTCGTCCAGACCGGCAATCCGCACCTCTGCGGTTTTTTCCGGCCTGGAGATCCGGACGTCCTCAGGATTGAGGACCTCCCTCAGCTTGGCAGCCAGAGCGTCCGCCTTCTCGGCATTGCCGCTCGCAGCACCAGCCACCTCAAACAGCTGCGCACCCGTGGCAGCATGCCTGATGGTGACGGACTGAAGGCCAAGATCCGACAACTTGATCTTGGCCTTGGCCTCGGTAAGGACCGAGCGGTACGTTACGCCGCGCCCCGCAGCACCACGCTGAAGCGTGAGCGTCACGGCCTCGGAACGCGGGGCACGCACAGCCGGTCCCTTGCGACCGCTTTTGCGGCCGCCTTAGCCAGTCCGCCGCGCAGCCTCCGGAGCCGCCTTTGCAGTTTGACCGGAGGCGCCCGCTGGTGCTGCTGAGGCCGCCTTGGCGGCCTTAGCGGCTTTGCGGGCCTTCTTGCGGCCCACGACTGTCGCCCAGGTCTCACCCTTAGACCCGGCCGTCGTGGGCTTATCGCTCGCTGGAGCTCGCTGAGGAGCAGTTCCCGGCGTCTCCTCAGCCCTTCGCCGTTTGTCGGCCGCTTGGGGCGGGCGGAGGTTTTCCTCAGGGAGGCGCCGAGAAAGCGCCTCAAGTTGGGCTTTGACCATGCTCCCGCACTGGACCATGCACATACGGACGATGCGCTCAAGGCACGATGCGCTCAACTCATCGCCCGCACGTCTTGGTGCGGGAGCCGGGGCCACTTCGTAAGCGGCATCGGCGAGCGTGTGTCGCTGCTTCTGCTCGCTCAGCGCAGTGACTTGTCGCCGGAGGTCCTCTAGATCATTCCGGAGGCGGCTGTTCTCCTCCTGCAACTTCATGACCTCGTCTGAGGCTGTTGTGTTGAGCAGGGTGCCAACCGCCTCCTTGATGTCCGCGGCAGCCTCTTTGAGAACGCGAATGAAGGTGCTCTTCAGGTTGCCAGATTTTGTGGCAACCTTCAGCACCAAATCCACCCCGTCTAAGGCAAGCTGGCTTAGGGCCACCGCCGACAGTTGCCCCCCTTCCGCCGATAGAGCAGCGCGTCGCTCTCGAGCGCGTCGGGCCATTTCCGACACTTCGTCGGCCGCGACGGCTTTGCGCTGCTCCCTCCTGGCGGCGTTGAGCTCCGCCTTCGAGCTCCCTAGCGAGGTGCCACTCTCGCCACCAGGATCCTCCGAAGTGACCCCCATGTCACTTTCTGCCTCGCCGGCCGCCGGGGCACGCACAAACCCACCCTGTGCGTCCCTCCGCGGCCGCGAAGCAGTCACCCCTCTCGAATTTTGCCGACCTCTCCTCACGGTCGGCACCTTCGGGGCCGGCAGGCCTTCCTCTTCCGAGGTCAACTCCGCTGACACACCTCCCTTCTGAGCAAAGTCGCGTGGGCGCTTCCTCACGGAAGCCGGTCTACGCGACCCTTCGTCCGCATCCACTACATCGCATTCGCCAGTAACATTAACGGCAGCAGGGGCCTGGTCACCTACCCCTGCGCGTTCTTCGGTAACTAATTTGACATTCGCAGGCCCGGATACCTGCGAACGCCGGGCGTCAGCCGGATCACAAGACAAAACCTCAATCACATTATCCGACATTTCCATTTTACGATAAATGGGTGATACGCACATCGCTTCCCCAAGGCGATGCGGCCGCTCTTTTTGGGAGGGTATTAATCCTCCCGAGGCCCGCGGATCCCTCTGGTGCAGGATATACCGCCCGCTGCTCGGTATCTAAAACTTACTACTAATATTATTATAAATATTTTTGAATTTTTATGAATTTTTAAATTTTGTATTTTGTTTTGTTTATTTTATATATTTTCTCTTTAGTTTTTTAACATTTTTTGTATTTTCTCTTTGATTTTATATATTTTTTCCCCTTATTTAAGACTAAACCAAACCTATATGTAGCCTAAAACTAAATTTAACCTACCCTAACCTACCCACCACCCAGCACAGTGGCTCTAGACCTCCAATGGCCACTGGTGCTCGTAGACCGCAGGTTGAGGAGAAACCCACAGTCTTCTCCAACTCGGTCACGCGACGTGACCCCTAGACCGCGGACTGTCAAAACGGCCCGCGGTCTACACCACCTCGCTCCCTATTCGTGCGGTCTGCTGCAAAGCTGCAGAGCGCAGATAGGGAGCCCTCGGGAGCGACTCCTCCACTCCGGCAGAAATTCGCCGTCGACAGCAATCTCCTCCTGCACAATAGTCACGAAGAGATTGCTGCTCACGCCCAGGGTGCACCGGCCCAGCGTCTGCTCGTCCTCGGGCCTCAAAACCAGAGGACCAGCAGGCACTGAGCACTCGGGGAGGTTTTCTGCCACGCACCCCATCGCAATCCCGCCTGATGGTAAGCAGTAATGCGATCGTTGATGGCGCGCTTGTTTATTAAGAGCCTATTCACTCTAGCCTTGAAGACACTCAAATTGTAGTGTGACGGAAACACCGTCGCTGGCAAATTGTTCCAGTCCCTCAATGTACGCGGTATAAAAGAGGAAGCGAAACGCTCCGTCCGGATCGCAGTGGTGTCAACAACGTAAGGGTGGAAACTCGCCGTACGACCGACGGGTCGTCCGATGGTGGAACGGAGATGGGGGAATTAAATCATGCAATTCCTTTGCACACTCACCAGAATGCATCCTATAGAAGATCGAAAGGCTAGCTACTCTACGCCTGTGCTCCAGGCTTTGGAGACCGTTTCGAGTTAAGTCTGGGTCGTCAATCAGACTCTTCGCACGCCTCTCCACTGAATCCAAAGTAGCCAGGTGATATTTCGCAGTATCAGTCTAAATGTGGCTGCAGTACTCCACACACGAGCGGATCTACTACTTGCCTGACCCGGAATCGAACCCGCACACTCCTACTTGAGAGGCTGGTTTTTTAACCACTAGGCCATAATAAAAAACTAGACTTGCTCTTACTAAAAAATAGAAATTTCACCACTGCTTACCACCAGGCGGGGTCACGGTCAAACACTAGTTTACAACATAAAAAATATCACTTAAACATTATAAGCAAAGTTGTGACATTATCATTAAATATGCTCGTAACATTACAACCACGTGCGCATGAGTTTAAGATCCATAAATCGTTGGAATCACAATCGATTTGTTTCACACGTACTACTTACATAACACTGATCGGTAGCTTTACAAGCCAAAGCGAGCTTTAAACCTACTAATAAAACCATGTTTTCTGAGAAAGTTTGAATAATTATTGAGACGGCTTCAAATTACACGTGATAAAATGTCCATTAAGAATTATTAGTAACTTTAATTTATTGATGTGGTAGAAATGATTTATAACACACATATAATTATACATACATATAATTTACATTTTTAAATATTTATATAAATACATAAAAAAACATTTAAAAATATAAAAAATAGTAGCTCACCGGTATCGGGAACAGGGTCCAAGCTACCGGCGGTCAGGGCTCCAGAGAGAGGAACTTCCTGACGATGCGAGCCGTGTCCAGCAGTACAGCTTTCTGAATCAAGCCCTTGAACCAGCTGCCTAACGAGAGCCTCCTGAGTTGTTGGTCGAGGCTTTTGGCTATTAAGCCATTGGCTGTCACGACTATCGGTACAATGATTGCTGAATCCACCTCCCACATGTCGACAACCTCGTGACCCAAGTCAAGATACTTGATTTGTTTATCTTTCTCAGCTTTCACGAGTTTCTTATCATGTAGGATGGTTATGTCAACAATCATTGCACGCCGCTCTGGTCGATCCACCAGCACTATATCAGGCTTATTGGCAACAATAGTCCTGTCAGTGTTGATGGATCGATCCCAGTACAATGATGTGATATGGCCATTTTCGAGAACTGGGTCGGGCATATACCTGTAGTACGGCACCTCCGAATGCACAAGGTTGTATTTCAGAGCAAGTTGTTGATGAATTATCCTGGCTACAAGGTTGTGTCTATGCAAGTACTCTCCATTAGCTAGACGAGAACACCCGGAAATAATATGTCTGATTGATTCACCCGGCCGGTGACATGCCCGACAGATGTCAACTGTGCCGTCTTTCACAATGAATCTCCGGTAATTGTTCGTCATCATAACTTCGTCCATAATTGCACAGACAAAACCATCGGTTTCCCCAAAGAGGTCACCGTAACGTAGCCAGGCTACGGACGCTTGAAAATCTACATCGGGCCCGCATAGGGCTCGGAAAAGCGTCCGTGAAGCTCCTTGCTCTGCCATACCTCCATGCGATCGTTAGTTTCAAGCACTACTGGTTTGCGCCAGTTCTCTTTAGCCAAGGAGAGCGGAGTGAGGCCCTTGTCAACCGCGACCACATCTCGATGCATTCCCACGTCAGTTTTCAGGAAATATTCCCTGAGACTGCATATCTCGCGATTGTGGAGTGTCTTAGCGTTTAAAAAGCCTCGACCTCCACATTTTCGCGGGATATACAGTCTCATAACCGATGACCGTGGGTGATGCATTCGATTTGCAGTCAACAACGTACGGACCCTCTGATCCAGGGCGTCAAGTTCGGTCTGAGTCCATTTGAGTATGCCGAAAGAGTACATCAATCGGTATTGATGTACTCATGTGGTCATGCCGGTGCATGACCCAACCGTTGAAAGCGCGCACCTTATTTCCGCCTGATAGAAGACTATTAAGTACTTTTTTCAGGCGGCCAAAGAAGCGTTCCTTCAACGATTGCTTCATGTCAGTATCGTTGATACCCAACGCTTCCGACATACCTAAATACTTATAGGTTTCGGATGCAGAGAGGGATCTAAGGTTTATGGAACCAGTGAGTTGGGTTCCCACGGATTCCACAATCTCTCCTCGCTGTACATGCATGACCGCACATTTGTCCACACCGAATTCCATCCTGATGGCGCTACTGAATATTATTATTAAGAGAATAATTTTTACGTTTGTTTAAATAATCTTTGCCCCCAACTCCACACTAGGATTTTCTCTTGTATCGTGGGTGTGTTTAAAATTAAAAACATTTAAACTCCGAGACAAATCTGGAATAACTACACTAAGCTATATAAATATTTGTTCCGCGCGAGAAACGAACCCGCGACGCCCAACGCAGAGTCAATCACTCGGCCACTGCGCAAACCATCTCTTCAATTTAAGTCAAGTATTTTTTTTTAATGCTAAGATTACACCACAAAGTAATTTAGGTCTCCAAATTAATCTCCCTCTGGTGCAGCATCGTGGGTTGTGTTGATGAGTTTAAAATTGCATCACCTCGCTCAATTGCCGTCTTCCTTCCTATTAATTCAGTTTTTTTTTTTTTTTTTTTTTAGTGAATAGGCTTGCGCTATACCATCAACGATTGCATCACGTACTATCAGGTTCCCACCTGATAGTACGGTCAAGCACAAGTAAAAAAAAGAAAAGATGAATGAAACAGACATCCGGTATAATTAGTACCTACCAAGTCATTTTTGATAGTACAACAACATTCATTGCGTCATTTACGTTGTTGAACAGACAAATTTTTCGAACATGGGAAGCAATGGATTAATAATATTTCTCAAAATAGCTCAGATTATGATTACTTTTATGTTAAGCAATAAGGATCAGTTTTCCTTACTAATGTTATAAATGTGAAAGTGAACTTGTTTGTTCCGCTTTCACGCCTAAACTACTGAACGAATCTGGATGAAATTTGGCACACAGTGGTTTACAACCAGGATTAACACATAAATACTTTGTATCCCGATATTTCCCCGAGATTGTAACTTACGCGGGTAAAAGCGCGGGCGCAGCTTAGTCAAAATTCCAAAGAAAATTGTCCTCCTGTGAAACTGAATAAAGCTAAATGTCTTTACAACTATTCTAAATCTAGACCTAGCATAACATTACATGCATATCTGAACACTAACAAGAACAATTAGCGTAGCAACTATTAAAACAGCAATTAACACGAACAGATAAACTCGATACACTATAATAAAGATACCGCTGTGTTTTGTTTAAGTTTTAGATCAAAGGAGATGTTTCATTTTGGACCACCACTATGTACACTATAAAGATAAAAAAGGAAGAAAATAATAGATTTTCATAAAAAAAAACTACAAAATTAATTTGAATAAAAATACAGGTACCTATAATTAATTATTTGAAACGTTTTTAGTGAGATAACGCTTTTTTAAGGTAGCCATGACAGTGGTTATGAAGTTTGATTGACAACTTTGACAATTCTGTTTTCTCGTGCTCGTGGCGAGTGTTGATTTGAGTTGATTGTGTCTCGGAGATTTTAGTGATTGTTTTTGTTTTGTGTCCGTATTTCCGGAATTCAAGTTTTGTTTGTTTTTCCCAGTCATATGGTAGATAATATAGCTAGGATAGCCTTAGATACATGACACGTCAATCAAATGTCACTGTCAAAATCTTATTTCGCTTATTGCTGACCACCATATTTATTAGTAGTTGTGTTGCACTCCTTGGGAGAGTTAAATTGAATCTGTATAAAAACTAAGCCAAAATATAGGAAATTAACATTAAAAACAGTTAACTATAACGTAACTATACCTAATGTGTACAATGTGCTGGCCCAGGCTCCTTTAGAAAACATGATACAGTGAATTCCGCATCCAGACGCGCTTTTTTTTTTGTTTGGGATGGGAAATCATCAAATAACCTCTCCGCGGAACGATAGGGCGTGTCAGACTTAATGGCTAAAACCCACCCGGTGTTTCTTCACTTGCTTGTGCGTCAGGGCCACGGTTTCTTGTTTAACCAACTCGCAACCCTGACCCAGGAAGCATCGGTCTTCGTGGACCCCGTCACGATGTGCTGACATCTCTTTGAGGCGCGCGTGAAACACAACGCGCCGTCGACTCGGGCCTGGTCCTTACCGGGCAGGCTCGCGCCAACGGTGGCTGGGAGCTCGATATAGTCTCCCGACCAGGGCGTCTCCTGCGGCGGCATCCAGAGGCCCTAGTCTGCCATTTTCATAAATTAGGCATAGCAACACAAATCCATTGTCATTCCATTGTCATGGTACTAAAAGTTCGTAACCTGCTATACTCATAACGATTGATCAATGATCGGTCAGCTGTCTCGTAATGGAATGGTGATAGAATCATTATCACATTGCCATTGATATAAAAACCGTTAGTAAAACCGATTTTCTAAAAATTACTACTCTATTTGAGAGGAATGGAGTGTCAGTGATTTGACCACTGGAAATACATACTTTTGCCACTTTGTTAGTCGGTTATGGTAGTTATCAAAATCGATAATTCTGATATCACTGATCAACATTTTTACAAAATGGTAATAGCAGAATAAGGGACCCTATTTAGTCCAGAATAGCAGTTGAATTCATCATCTGCCTCCCCAACTACGTAGGGGCCTTGCACTCGACTTAACCGATCATGAAACTCAATAGGTTTTTTTTTTACAGGTAAGAACCGGCCGTCGAATTTGAAAATTTTCGACAGCGTATACATCACTCAACCACGTTATGCCAGATGTTGACGTAACACAGATAAGGTAAACATTAAAAGCCCACTAGTAGCCGTTAGAAAATAAAATCGCCATTATGTAATCTGTGTGGCTACCATGAGTTTTCATTACGAAGGCTCGATCATCGATATCGACCGCGTTTGACTCACCGATTGGCCCGCTTCAAGGTTGTTAGAACTCTCAACCAATGAGAGCGCCAAACGCGCTCGATGCGTATGATCGAGTCTCATAATGAAAACTCATGGTACCCACACTGGTGCTCTTCAGGCATATATCACAGTTAACTGCAATTCAAAATACAAATAACCTATAATTCTTCCATTTATTGTTTAATTTCCCGAAATCACCTTGTAATCGTTCGCTTGCCGCATACAGATAGGCCGACATTTCGAAGACGCTGCGCATACAAATGACGCGATTTGCTTATCAATTCGAAAGTTTTAAGGGAGATTAGTAAGTGAATAGCAAGATAAATACGTCATCGACGATATTTAAAAAGAGCTAGAAATCTTTGAGATTATTATCCTGTTAGAGGACCTTTGTTAGAGTTTTGTAAATAATAAAAAGATGGACTGTAAACTGTGCGGACCCCGGGCTCCAACGCGAAAACCGCGGACGCAACCGGGACTAAACGCAATACGCGTGCAATTTTTATTCCTACTACAGCTCAGGGTATGCCACAGATAATCAAAATCGCATAATTTAAATCCGACTACACTCTAAATAAACTGTGAAATTAATGTCTCTTAGACAAGGCGCCTTATTCCAAAGCATTTTACTATCGCCATACTGTTAAGTGGACTCCAATTAAGACTGTCTATAAAGTGTCATTGTTCATTGCACATTACGGTCAGTCGTTTGAAAACTATAAAATGCAATGGCGTCAAAACATGTCTATTATAATGCAATGTAAACGTGATCAACATTCCCATAAACCCTATATCATAATGGAGTTGTTATACGGCGTATAACCACGTTCGGTCCCACTCAGAAACCTTGAATGACTGTAATGAAATTTTGTCGTAAATATTTAGGTATAAAAGTGAATAATTTTGAGAAAATTATGGTTACTGATTTAGATCACCTACACGACATGACACGACACTTCTAAATCATTTGTTATAATTTAAATCTAGCAACACTAAATATTTTAGTTTAATTTCTTTACGTAACTTTGGTAAGTTTATATGGGGCGATAGATTACTAAATATGATTATATTATAACTAGCGGCCGCCAGCGACTTCGTTCGCGTAGGCTTAGTTATGCTCCGCTCCTATTGGTCACAGCGTGATGTTATATATCTTAAAGCCTTCCTGGATTAATGGGCTATACAACGCAAAAAGAATTTTTAAAATCAGATCAGCAGTTCCTGAGATTAGCGCGTTCAAACAAACAAACAAACATACAAACAAACAAACTCTTCAGCTTTATATATTAGTATAGATAAATATCAAGTTAATCACTATGCAATTACTTATTGATAAGATTAAAAAAATATATAAAAGGTATATTTACATACTTTTATTTCTTTATCATGACCTCGTTTTTAAAATCGCGATAGTTATTCCTAGAAGACTTCAGATGTGTATCTTATCACTTACATTGTCTGCATTATCACTATGCAACTGCTTGTCTATAAGGCAAAACTGACAAAAAAAGTATGACTGTCAAAGTATATGCAATTAGCGTTTTTTAAAATATCTGTCTCATGTTTTAAATCTTTATTTATGTATTGCAATTTTGTTTCTGACATCAAACCACCTGTCAATCGACAGTCAAGAGCATTAATTTTAAGATGCCATTTCGCAGCAGCCTTGGTCTAAATACCTTACAAATGCAACATAAAATACACTGGAATAAATTTGTCTTTTAAAAATACTTTCAACAAGGAAAACGAATGTGTAATAAATAATACTAGAAATCTCTATGCACAGCTTTCGCCAACATTTTACTGCAAGACAATGATAATTATCAATAGCTGCTGTCATGCGCAGAACTTCAACTTCAGCTTCAAGTCTTGATCAATGGCTCCTGTGGAAGATACACCACAATTTTGCCAGTAACACGTGTAACAAATTATAGAAATTCTTAGAAAATTTTACTTGCCAATGATCGTCTAAAAAGACGGCCGCGTGAACCGTCTACGGAGGAAGTTTGAGGCAAAGTCATGATGTGGCCACTATGCTGCGATATTTCAATGTTCTTTATGAATTATTTACTGAATGCACTTTCTACTACATAAATCACGCACTTTTATTTAGTAAATGACACTATAAATAATTTAAAAGTCCAATGAAATATGAGCATGACACTCAGATTTCCCGCCAAAAACTCCTCCGCGCAGAACTTTACACTGTATGTTTTCGCTTTTGAAAACAAAGGACTACAGTTATCGCTGCATCTGTGGCAGAGACATTGCCCTATATCCATGGGCTTTCACCACTGCACTGGTTTAACTTGGCTGTAGTATTTCACGCTTATATCGCGAATCCAAACAGCTTTAAGTAGGTAACCGGTTTTAAGTAGATTATGTTCACAGTTTATTGTTTTAATTATTTAGCGAACTGAGATTGGTAAATGAAGTGGAGACGGTATATTGTTGTTAATATACCCCTCTTTTCATAAACATTGCTTAAAGTTAACTGGTGATTAGTGGCTGCTTAACCATACATTTTTGACGTTTTAATGTCACTTAACTTTAATTATCGTTTGTGAATAAACACCTGTGTTCAAGGAGTTCATTCATAAACGATGATTAATATTACGTGACGTGCAAATATCAAAAATGTATGGTTAAATAGTAGCTAATCACTAGTTAACTTTAAGCAACGCTTATGAATAAAGGGGTTTGGAGATAATTTTACTAGATGTCATGGTAGTTTATTTGCCAAGTTTATTAGTAGAAATTTAAGATAAATTATTTAGTAGTAGATTAGTATAACCACTTTTGTAAGTCAATAAAAGTTCAAACAATGTAGTATTTTGATTACACAAATACAAAATGTTAAATTTTGCGATAAACTTGACAAGTTTATTTGAAAACCACAACTGCAATAGCGGTTAATATTCAATGGTTTGACACCGGAAATGTACCAGCGGGGAAGCGAAGGCGATCTAGCCGCGCGTAGGAGGTCGGTCGGTAGGTCAAACTGTCTGTGCCCACGCTTTTCTTTGTAGACAGACCGCCGCGAATTCTCTCACGTATTTTTCAAATTTCCGAATATTTTTCGGAGATTGGTGTATGTAATGAGGAGATAAGGGGGACCTATATTTTTGAATCTTATGATAAGATTTAAAGAGGAGTGCATTATATTCTCGACTAGCGGCCGCCAGCGACTTCATTCGCGTGGAGTTGGTTTAAATGCTCCACTCCTATTAGTCGCAGCGTTATGTTATATAGCCTAAAGCCTTCCTAGGTTAATGGGCTATCCAACGCATAAAGATTTTTTGAAATCGGACTAGTAGTTCCTGAGATTAGCGCGTTCAAACAATCAAACTCTTCAGCTTTATATATTAGTATAGATTCAACGAAAACCAAATTATGTTTTGTTTTTTTGTTTACCGTTAGTTTCCTGGTGTCTGTATAACTATAAAAACAAGAACATAACCAGCTGGGAAATTTAGCAAGTGATACTTATATTTATCTTATAGATATACATATTTATCACCAGTTTCAGAGAGTAATGCCTAAAAACTTGAGCAGACGGGTCTCGAGTAAACGCGTTACGAATAGAAAAACAAAACTTGTTTACGTTTTCACTTTCGTCGTCAACCTGTGATGTGACAAGCCATCCGCTTACATTTCACCCTATAGAAATATGGCCGAACTGAAATAGAAAACAAATTGTGACGTCATTCCAAAAATATATCGCAACAAACGTGGGCGCTCAAAACTGAAGTGTTTATTTACATGGAACGCTGTAACGGAATTCCAAAATTAAATTTTTGAATAAAGTGGCGAGCATGATGTTGCCAGTGCGAATATAATTTTCTGGTGAAACCGTTATGCAACGATTATATAGGTGTGTGTGTGTTATTTTAAAATACTCATGTTTATAGTTATAAATGTTATAATACGTTACAAATTAAATATTTTAAGCGGCTAGTAACACTATCGGCCTTGACTCGTGTAACATAATAATATCCGATGTTATGATTGGCTTACAATAGATTCTCTGTAGTTTTGTTAAAGTCATAAATTTTTGTGAACAAAAACTGTTTGTTTCTCTGAGTCATATTTAACAGATTGCTTATTTAAAAAAAAAAGAATGATTGAAGCATTTTTTCCTTCCGATTGAATGAAGAATGACGCATATCTTTTTACGAATAACTTCTCTTAAAAGCATACATTAAGTAGCTAATAACCATTTATCTTTTTGCGAACTTGTCATTGTATTGTACGAGTAAACCAAGTGCCAACCTTTTTTTTTTAACAGAACTGCTTTTAATTTTCTACCTTCTGCATCAAGTCTACACAGAATTAAAACATATATTCTTCTTCTTCAGCCTATGCTATTCAGTCCACTGCTGGACAAAGGCCTCCCCCAAGGCTTTCCACGTTGACCGGTCTCGTGCTGCCCACATCCATCGGCTTCCTGCGACCACCTTGTTGGGGGCCTCCCTACGCTGCGTCTTCCAGTACGTGGCCGCCACTCCAGAACCTTACTGCCACATCGGCCATCGGTTCTACGAGCAATGTGCCCTGCCCACTGCCACTTAATTTTAGCTACTCGAAGAGCTATGTCGGTGACTTTGGTTATTCTGCGGATCTCCTCATTTCTGATTCGATCGCGCAGAGAAACTCCGAGCATAGCTCTTTCCATTGCCCTTTGTGTGACTCTGAACCTTCGTATGAGGCCTATTGTGAGCGACCACGTCTCTGCTCCGTACGTCATCACTGGCGACACACACTGGTCAGAGACTTTAGTCTTGAGACACTATGGTATCTTGGAAGACGAGAAGATGTAGCGTAGCTTCCCGAAATGCTGCCCAGCCGAGCTGGATTCGACGAGACACTTCTTTCTCGAAGTTGGACCTACCTAGTTGGACTGTTTGTCCCAGGTATATGTACCTACTCGTCAACAGCTTCGAGTGCAGAGCAACCAACTAGAATTGGAGTGGATGCGACATGAGAGTTCGACATGATCTTCGTCTTATCCATGTTCATCCTATACTTACAGTTGTCTTATTGATACTCCACAAGTTTTCCAGTTTCCAATAACCTTACTCATCTTACCCCACTTACCATAGCTAATTTACATCAAACGCGTCATGTAATCCCTCCTTGAATGCATTTAACACAGCATTGCAATATTTACTACTAGGTTAAGTGATTTCCCCTCTTGATATCGAAGGAAAACCGTGAATAATCTGTATGGCACGCACGAATCACAAACAAACAGAATGAGGTTGTACTTTGAAATACGATGTCGTTCTTATAGATGGTAGTTATGAAACCAAAAATAGGAATTAACGCAATTTTTTGCTGGCAACACTTCGAAAACGGTTGATTTGTTTACATATTTTAGCCTCTCTATTTCTACCCAAATAGTAGGTTAGTGGGAAGAGATTTTAGTTGTCATGGTAAAAAAGAAACATTTAGGTACATTTGCTATGTAATTGGTTAACACACTTAAATTATAAAGGGGAAAGTAAGTGTATAGTATGTGTGTGTTTGTTACTTTTTCACACAAAACCGGTTGGACAAATTATGACGTAATTTGATCTGGGCATAGCTAACACCCTACATTTATACATAGGATATTTTTCATTACGATATTTCACGGCATTGAAACTGCAGGTTTCTCATTTTGTATATACCCAGAGACCAACTCTCGTTCAAAATCCAGACTTAGTGTCATCTTGGCGACAGATAAACGTCAAAAACTGGCCAAAATATAGAGAGATTAAAGGTGTATTTTGACAGATTGAGACCAAACTATGAACGCTTATATTATTACAAGAATTGTGGCTCCAATCGTTTTTCGTACTGTATTGGCACCCAATGTAGATTAAACCTACTTACTCCTTCTTTAATACAAAACAAGGATTTTGTTTAGACTTGGTTTAAACCACCTGGATAATTATTAAATTATGAACCTAACCGTTACAGAAATATAGTTTTTTATATAAAAATGGCCGCTGATTTCGGTACTAAGCTGTCACTTTTGTATTAAGAACTTTGCACAAATCTAAAAATAGTTCGAAATACTGATTCAAAAGTTTAAAATTGGAACTAAAGTCAGTTTTAATTTTCTAATAAAATTGATATAATTTTCACCTTTATGCTAAGCATCGACTCGATAGTCACTTACCATATGTATTTTCTTTTTTTTGATCCTTTTTTTTTCGTCCATAGTAACAATGACCCACGTTAACTTTTTTTTTTCTGGGTGGGAAATCATCAAATGTCCTCTCCCGCTCTGGGCGGAGCGGAAGAGCGTGTCAGAATTTAACTGACTAAAACCCACCCGTGTTTCTTCACTTACCTGTGCTCCAGGGCCACGGATTCTTTTTTAACTAACCCGCAACTCTGACCTCGGCATCGGTCTTCGTGGACCCCGTCACGATGTGCTGACATCTCTTTGAGGCGCGCGTGACAACGCGCTTTTCTTTTGACACAGGGTCATTGTTATTCATCTCACGTCATCTTCCCGTCAAATTCCTCTACCTTGCCGGATATTTCGCCATTCCCAAGGAGTTCCGGTTTCTACAATACCAGAGACACAAGCTCACCATCTGCAATAAAGTAAGCAAGTTGATAACTTTATTTAAAATTCTTAACGTGCCCTTTAAAACAGAATGTAACACGCGTTCACTTAGATGTTAGGATTAGAATAATAATGGTTACGGGTTTCTCAGAAGTCTTTAGTACCTGTGTTAAATTTTCAACTTTATGTTTAAATACCGCAAGCTAACTTATGCACGCGGCTTCACATCTGTCCTTATGTATTGTCCCAGATATCCCGAGGTCAGTTCCCAGTTTTTTTTTTTTATAATTTTAAACTAGTGCTGGACCGCATCTGCCTGATGGTAAGCAGTGATGCAATCGTTGATGATAAAGCGCGCTAGTTTATAAAGATCCTATTCACAAAAAAAAACGAAAATACTGAGTGAATAAGAAGGAAGACGGCAGTTGAGCGGGGTGATGCAATGATACACCCAACAAAGTGCTGAGGGAGATTGATCTGAAGACCCTCCACGACCAAATCGCCTGTCAATGCATTTGTTTCTTCGTTTTCACTTAGAGTTATTTCTGAATTTTTCTCTTTTCTCGCCTTCTAAGAGCCATCATAGATGTAATGTCTTTTTTTTGTGGATGGGAAATCATCAAATGCCCTCTCCTGTTCTGGGCAGAGCGGAAGGGCGTGTCAGACTTTTACTGACTAAAACCCTCCCGTGTTCCTTCACTGTGCGCCATGGCCATGGTTTCTTTTTTAACCAACCCGCAACCCTGACCAGGAGGCATCGGTCTTCGTGGACCCCGTCACGATGTGCTGACATCTCTTTGAGGCGCGCTTGACACACAACGCGCCGTCGACCCCGGCCAAGTCCTTATCGGGTGACGAGCTGTCCACTGCTAGCCGCCCGATAAATCTGATGCCTTACTATATGGTTATCAATTTCAAAAAAGCTCTCCAAATCCCACTGTTACTTTCAAAGATTTTCTATCGTTCAAACCAACAAACTCTTTAACATTATTTTTACTGTAGTTCTCTAATACCGGTAATCTAATATCGGTATCTAATACCGGCTAAAGTAAACACTGGAATTAGGTTTTTTAGGTAGCAACTTTACTGATTAATTCAATACCTATTGTAAATAATGACTTACCGTAGGCATTCGATTGTTTTCTGTTTATAAATGTCTGTAAAAGTCAAGTTCTAAGGGCAACGGTGATCACGACACAGTTTACAAAGATATTTATCACTTACAAAATGGTTTCTAGAAAATCTTATACTTAGAGAATTCTGATCATTATCTATATGAAAATTAGTATTTAAATTACTTGTTAAATTACTATTATTATTATTATTAGCGGCGATTTTTTCCTAAAGCTTTGTGCGTTTGGTGCAAGTGCATCATTATGTTAACCTAACCAATCAAAGCTATGCAACATTATTTTTTCCATTTCATTCCAGTATTCGTAAAGTAAAGAATGTATGTGCAAAATTTCAAAAAGATATCAAGATAAACCACAAAGTTATGAGCTTGTTATCCTACTTTTACTTACTTTTACTTATCTACTTACTTGGACGCGGCCGATGCGCAAGGCGGCGCGGGTTCGATCCCCGCACAGTGCAAGTATTTGTATGCATGAATATGAATATTTGCACTGGTCTGGTCGTGCCTCGGAAAGCACGTTAAGCCGTTGGTCCCGGTTGCCATACGAACATCTAGTGGCAGTCGTTACGGGTTGTTGGAGCCCTCAAAAGTCCAACAATTGGTCTAACTGCAATGCTTCGATGTCGCCTTCGGGTTGTGGAGGTCAGACGGCAGTCGCTTCACGGAAAATGCCGAAGTTTAGCCATATCAGCAGTTGGACTGGTAAAGCGGACCCCAGACTCCAAAGCTGAAAAGGCTTCGGATGCGACTGGGATTAACACTGGGATGATGATGATGATGATTTATCACTTACAAAATGGTTTCTAGAAAATCTTATACTTGGAGAATTCTGATCATTATCGATATGAAAATTAGTATTTAAATTACTTGGCTATTATTAGCGGCGATTTTTTCCTAAAGCTTTGTTCGTTTGGTGCAAGTGCATCATTATGTTAACCTAACCAATCAAAGCTATGCAACATTATTTTTTCCATTTCATTCCAGTATTCGTAAAGTAAAGAATGTATGTACAAAATTTCAAAAAGATATCAAGATAAACCACAAAGTTATGAGCTTGTTATCCTACTTTTTTTCCGTTATTTATTTTTAGGGAAGTGACTTTTATACAATTATTGTACATGCCACCCGTCAACCATCAGACCTTATAATTAATAATATTAGCAAACAACAACAATAAGAAACTGTTACTTGTATCTATTAATTGTTATCCTACTTGGTTGTCCCAACAAAAATATGGTCCACGCTTCGTTCGTGCGGGCGAGCCGGGTGCATTGACTTGTGGCGTCAGCTGAGCGCGGGCTTGCGCATGCGTAAGCTGCGTAGCGCGCTCAGTAACCAAACTGCAACAATTTCTAAATGTATTTGTGAAAAAATTTAATAAAAATAATTGGAATCGATTCAGTTGCTTATTCTGAACAAACTTTATTCAGGTTTCGAATAAAAAAACATGACGTTGTACATATATCAGTAATACCTATACATAGAGCGACTACTCATCTGACCCCACAATCCAGCTACTGGGTAACACGGTACACTTTGGTAAGACTGCGCAGTATTAGCTGCATAAAAAATGCACGTACACATAGCATAATATTTTCCATCCGGGGAATTTAAACTAAGGTCGTCGAACGTCACTCAAAACTCAAGCTCTACATAAGTCTCGTTTGAATCCTTTTGATTGGTTGAACTAGTTTTAAGTAATGTTTACACAGAGATCAATGCTTGAGTTTCCTTCTGGAATACGGACCTAAGAATACCAGCGCTGTGACATTACTTTTCAAATGTTGAACCATTATGCTGAGAAACTGACTGCCTTTCTGGTTGACTGACTGACTTTCGGTTTCTAATTAAGTTTAAATTTTATGATCTCAATTTAATGACAATAAATGCGTTTCTTTCTTTTTTATTTCTAAATTGTTGTCTATCCATATAAATCCATAAAAACTATTTCAACTCAACAGAAATATTCATCTAATATGACAATGACACGCGTTACCTTGTAATCCTTTTAGGTCCGCCATGAAATACCTAAAGTCAGCAAAACGCCAAAGGTGTATGCAACAGCTCACGCAACGCAAATAATGCATTTAGATCAATTTACACCAGAGCAAAGTACTATGCAATCAGCTAATCCAATTTTGGGCAATGCGGCTCGAATTACATTGGGCAAGGAATTAGGGCACGCGTATAGAAAATGAAAACAATGGTATCTAACGTTAAAATGTGTGACGAAATTATAAGCAATGTTTGTTCTCTACAAAACTATTTGCTAGTGGCGTTTTCGATGGCCCATCAGCAAGTGTGCAAGTCACCTACTGCCAATAATTATCCTCGTATAGCTGAAGATATATTTAAAATTTTCAAGCTGTTTTTTTTTGCCTCGATCCAAATGTCACTGTCTCTTCTCCTCAAAATTGGGGGCAATCTATGACTCACTTGTCATAAATAAAAAAATAAATATAGTTATGTGCGTTCGAAAATCCTTACTACATTATTATTGGCTAAAATAATTAACTGTAATTTATAACAATATCTAATACCTTCATAGTTCAAGTTAACATCCACCATAACAGCCCAATATTTATATTTCATGTTCTGCAATAGTACTGTCCCTATCGGGGGTCCTACTTGGGTGCACTTTCGGAATGTATACAGGGATAATCCGTCAATTCGTCACATTTCACGGTCAAGTTCACAAAGACCTCTGCGAATTATCTTCGGTCCCTCGGCTTCCGAAGAACCGCGACAACATATATGTCTCCAGATGGATCCTATGTACAAACATAATAATAATAATAGCCATGTAGTGGTTCATGGCTTAGTTTAAGTGGTGCTTTAGGTAAAATGTTTTTTTTTTTTTTATTATATAAACTAGTAAGTACTTGACTGCAATCCCGCCTTATGGTAAGCAGTGATGGTAAAGCGCGCTATTTTATTGACAGCCTATTCACTCAAAATAAAACTGAGTGAATAGGAAGGAAGACGGCAGTTAAGCTAGGCGATGCAATGTTGAAAACAACAACACCACCGTTGGTCGCGTTGTTGGGTTATTCTGCCCCAGAGGGAGATTGATCTGGAGACCCTCCAAAATAATGCTTCTTTCATAATCTTTAAATCGATATTGAAAGATGCAATCTCGAAATACCGGACTTGTTTTAAAAACATTTTGCTGCACATTTTCTTAAATTATAAATTTTTTTCGTTACCCGGTGTGGTGAATATAGCTCACCCTCACAAGGAGGCTTAAATCTGATTGGAATTTTACAGGTTCTTTGTTTGTTTGTGTTTAACAGTTTTTCTTTGATATTTCAAATTGCGTGTCAAAATAGGCACTTCGTCTACTTGATTAGCTAACCGCATATCACAATGCGCTACAAATCATGTGCACATTCTTAGTTGTCTAGCACAACAATAAGGCCCTTGTAGACAGTCATCTAATTTGTGCCAATTGTGCAACTGGCAACTGTCATTTGTAGGCAATACAACGGTTTAATCAATCGTGCGCGACATTCATTACCGCTCCAAACTGCGCTTTATCGTCGAAAGTACCTACTATAATACCGTTTAACAGGTTCTTACGGTAAGAATACCTTAGCTTTTATTTCCTTCCCAGAGAATTTCAAATATTAGTTTTGCCGTTGTTATCTTTTACTGTACTTTTTTAGAAGGCCTATTGCCAAAACTTGAAAGAAGTCATCAATATCAATGATATCTAGACTGCAGATTAAGTTCACTACGATACGGACGAAGCGTATCGCCTCCTCTTTTATACCGCGTGCACCTATCCGTCGGACTACAATTTGAGTGTATTCAGGGCTAGAGTGAATAGGCTCTTAATAGACTATTGCGCTTTACCATCAACGATTGTGTCACTGTTCAGGACGGATTGCGGTCAAGCCCTAATAAAAAAAAATGTCTCATGGGCTGGTTCGGAAAAACCTAGTCAAAAGTATTCTAAACACACTTTTATTTGAAAACCCATCAAAGCACACTTTCATCATCATCATCATCATCTCAGCGTTAATCCCGGTTGCACCCCGGGATCCGCTTTCCTGTACATTCTCCTCCATTTCGCGCGATCTTTAGCATCTTGTGGTAAGAGCTTGTTGGAACGCATGTCATCTCTTACAACGTCAAGCCAGCACTTCTTTGGTCTACCCCCCTTGTTCCGGCCCGGCGGGGGCGCCATGGCAAGACATTTGTTACCCACGTAACGTGCCGGTTTACGTAAGACGTGGCCGTGGCCGACCAGCGTAGGCGACCCTCCTTCATAGCTTCCTCCATCAAAGCACACTTTCAGTAGCAAGGTAAACTTTGCTCTGTTAAAAAATAATGGAAGCACCCTTCCTATTGAAAAATTGTTATTAAATATTCAAAGCGCCGTTTCTGTCATAAAGTATCGAAGCTATTGCCAACTGCAAAACATTTAGAAAAAAAAACAGTCGGCGGAACAATGTTTAAAAGTGACAAGATATCGTAAATCTGTCTCCAAAGTTATCAGTGATACAATTGTGAATTCGACCGTGACCATCAGATAATTTTACTTGAACATCTTTAAATCAGTCTGCTTATCTGATGCTGTAACGTGATTAATCAAGATCTGGTACGAGATACTAAGAGCAAATTTACGATATTGAAATGACCTCGTTTTTCGATTATTTTATTTTTGGTGCTAGCCAAGAGACTTGTATTTTCTATAATTATACTATATTATAATGAAAAAAGTTCATCATTAATGCCCCCAATAGGGTATTTGACTAAAAAAAAAACTAATTAGTCCGTCAGTCAGATTTCCAAAAAATACTAAACACGTATTTTTTCTTTCTTCGTATAAACAAAAAATGAAGAAGAAACAGCGCGTTGAAAACTCGTGTGACGTCACTGCACGCTACACTTTTAGCGAGCAGTGACGTCACCAGCCACCACTCCTGATCTTTGATGCCTTTTATATTTGTCAATTATTATTGATTTTATAAAACAAAGTATACGTATCCAATATTTTTCTATACTTAATCTGACTAAATAGAATATTTTTTTTTTTTACCCAGGAAACATCCATATTGTCACATCAAACAATTTTCACCAAAACATTTGGTTCCCACGACAGGTTACGCAGGATCCAGCAAAACAAATACATTAGTATTTTTCCTCAAATATTGACTGTGTGCTGACACACAACTCTATTGTCCTCAATAACCGACAATTATCACGTAAAAAAACAACAGTCAATGTCCAAAAATATCATTTTGAAGATTAAATAATCCGCATTCGGTCACGACACGCCCCAAAAATATCTCAATTTCTAAAAACGCCCCAACTTTTATTGCCATACTTACATGCCAGATTTATTAAAAAAAACTGCTCATCCGAGGTGGCCTTGAGAAGTCAAAACGTGTTATTTGGAGCCACAGACTTATTTATAAGCTCATATACATAGTTCCTCGCCGACGTTACATAAGTCGAAGTGTGTCTGTTTTTGTGCACATTTATCAACAACCGCTAATCCACATTTCGTGAGAATTTCTTTACTTCCTATATTTTTTTTTTTTTCGTTAAGCTGACATTTTCAGTTTCTTATTTTCTTCTTTACGATGACCGTGATTTTATCCGTAAAAATGAGTTTTCCTATGTACGGACGACAGCAGGTCAAGATACCCCAAACTGTCAGATATTCCCAATCAACCTTGAGCCTATATGCTTTAGAGATAAAGTTGAAAATCTAATAAGGAAATCTGACAGATTGTAGTAGCTTGATGTGCTGTCGTCCGTACTTACAATAGAGAATAGATCAATTTTTAAAATATCCACATTATTTTAGTAATCTATTATAATAATAATAATAATAAAGCCCTTTATTTCCAAACATAACATATTACAATTTAATAAAAGATATAATTTATTTTTATTTTAATTTTGGGTTGCCCAATTTTGAGCAAAGGCCTCCTCCATGCATTTCCATAGTTTCCTATCATTAGCGATCCTAGTCCAAAAGGGACCCGCGACTCGCGCGATGTCGTCGCTCCATCGGCGGCGCGGACGACCGCGGCGCCGCGGCTCGCCACGCGGCCACCAGTGTAGCACACGCTCGCTCCAGCGTCCGTCCTCAGAGCGCGCCGCGTGACCTGCCCAACGCCATTTTAACCTACAGGCCAAGTCTGCCACGTCTATCTGTTTGGTTTTCATTCTGATTTGAGAGTTTCGGATTCTGTCTCTCACTGAGAGACAGAATCTATTATAACTAAATCTAATATATAACTATGTTTTCTTTTAAATCGCTTAATAAGTAATCGTTGGCAGCTAATTATGACGTAGAATTTATTACCTAATTAACAGCGAAGATATTTTTTTAATAGTTATAAACTAGTGCTTGACTGCTATCCCACCTGATGGTAAGCAGTGATGCAATCGTTGATGGTAAAGCGCACTAGCTTATTAAGCCTATTCACTCAAAAAAACTGAGTGAATAGGAAGGGAGGCGGCAGTTGAGCAATGTTTATGCAATGTTTAACCCAACAACACGACCAACGATGCTGCGCCAGAGGATGATGATCTGGAGACCCTCCACGACCAAACTCCCGACACAACAACATTAGGCACATCGTACCCGGCACACATCGCAACACAACTGCTCAGACCCGTCCTCCGTACGGCTTCACCAGACATCATGCCGGAACACGACGAATCGCTTGGCGGCAAGACTTTGTCTGGTGGGTGGTGACTTCTGCCGGCGGCTGATGTTGATGATTGATGATTGTTCTTTCGTATGTTTGTTTAGCAGATAATGCTTTTATCCTGACATGTTTTATGAAAGCATAACAAAGCTTATTTAATTATGAATCCAGTCCATATGAGCAAAACCAACACATCATCTCATGCATGACTTAAATCAAACAAATCACATTACACAACAAAAGTATAATCCTATAATTGCTTATTTAAATCCTCGCAAATTGAATCAGCATCCATATAAGGCATGGTTTGATGACACACATTGTATGTCGTTTGTTTGAGAGGTGAAACCAACCTTAATCCTTATGAATGAAAAGAAAGTGGTCCAGTGTCGAAGTATTTAGATCTATTTGGTTCTAATCCCAAAGATATTTTGCAATACTTGAGTTTAAACACGAACGTATCTATAAAAAAAATTGCCGCTTTAACTGTCCCAAAAGTTACCAGATTTAGCCTAATAGACTTTTTTGTTATGACTAGAGTCTGAATCGAGTAACTAAAGCATGAACAATAAAAATACAAGAAGTAAGAAGGCACAGGCAGGTGTGGTGCAAACCCCGGGATAGGAAATGGTGATATTATTATAAGTCTTACAGTAAGGTTAGGTGCAGGAAAGCAGACCCCGGGCTCCAACGCGAAAGCCGCGGATGCATCCGGGATAAACGCTGAGATGATGATGATGATGAGTAAGGTTAGGTGTGTTCTTAGGTTCTTACGTACTCCCATCCGACACACGTGCTTTGTGTAGTTTCTGCGAACTAAAAAGGCGTGATTTTGTCCAGAAAGCTGGTTGCAGTTTCTGATAGCAACTTTTACCAAGAAATCAAAACCCATCACGTCAATATGTTCTTTTTTATAATTTTGTGATATGGCTCCCTGGTCTTTCTGCCATCGCCGATATACTGTTTTTAGGGCTGTCAACTTTTATTTGAAGAAATAGGGTCCATCTGATTCCAAAGGAGAAAAGAGATCCAACAGAGAGAGAGCACAAAAAAAATATTCGTGGTACATATTTAAAACAATTGTATGAATCCAAACATGCTAAGTCTAAGTTTATATGAAACTCTGCTTCTCTATTCCCGCCTGATAAAATATTTACATAACTTGCACTACGCACTACACATACGATATTTTGCATACACGATACACATCGTGCATGCAAAATATCGTATGTGTACTAAAAAAAATCCACATACACAATACATCAATCTGTGATTGATTGCATGAATAAAAAATTTGACAAATGTCAAACAAATAAAATAATTATATTAAAATATATAACATTTTCCTACAATTCGATTTATAAAATACGTGTGTATTTTACAAATCGAATTGTACGAAAATGATAGGCCGTCAAAATTTTGGATTCAAAATACGGCGATTGTAAAAACTATAAATTATTTTATTTGTTTGTCATTTGTCAATTTTTTTATTCATGCAATCAATCACAGATTGATGTTTGTTTTTTATTCGATATATTTTATGTTACTAAGGAGATATGAGGCAAGAGAGAGGGCTCTTCTTATTAACCGATCGAAAATAAATGCGCAGTTTGAGGTTGCTGATGAGACTGAGTTCATATCAGGAACATGGTGTAAGGATCACTCATTCTCCATAGAAAAGAGAGGATCCTTCGATCAGGCGGGTTTTACGCCTGCCGGCACTTGGCACACAATTTGAGTGTCTTCAAGGCTGACTGAATAGGCTCTTAATCAACTAGCGCGCTTTACTATCAACTATTGCATCACTGCTTACCATCAGGCGGGATTGCGGTCGAGTATATTATTTATATTTAAAAAAAGTATCTTATTTAAGCCCGTCACTGGATTGTGGAGGTCAGATTAGACAGTCACTACATGTAAAGTACTGGTACTCAATTGCTTCCGGTTAGACTAGAATCTGACCCCAAAATAGTTGGCAAAAAGCTGGATAGATGATTTTGTTTCTTAAATTTAGAACGAATAGTGCTGTCCATTCGATTATGTACTGAATAATCAATTACATAATTCGTCGTCTGGTAGTTCGTGTGTGCAACAACCGAATCTAAAATATGACTCACAAAAGCGTCGAGTATTTTGCCAAGAATACTATTTGTATTGACAAAAATATTACTACGAATTGTATTACGATAGAACAGTCTTGATACTTGTTTTAGGTTTGGTTTCCGCGTTCAGTCCTTCATGTGCGTATCTGTGTAAGATTTATGAGCCCTAAAATGTTGCAATTAAACATTTAGCGTTACGTCAGAATTACTGACCGTGGCGTTGCTTTGTTCAAAATAAAATGCCTATATGAGGTCATCATATCCTACAAATACTATAAAATTTTACATAAATATGTATATCTGAAACATATCATGAGATTATTACACTATTAATGTGAATTATTTTTAAATAAGTATCTATCTCTTCATAAATTATTCTTTTAACATAAAAGCTGAGGCATGATTTGTTTTATAAATTGCCTTATTTTAATATGTATTACATATTTTTATCTTGTTGACTTCTGTTAGAATATTAAGACGCAGAAAGGCAATACTTAGTCACCCGCAGACAGGCGCAAAAGCGCGACGCGTTCCTAAAAGTCTTCTTAGAAATTCTTCTAGTAGAATCGCGACGCGTCTGTTTCTGGGTACCTTTATTATTATTGCTCGAAATCCTTTTTTTATTTTTGTTCTGGATCGAAAATCATCAAATGACGTCTCTCGCTCTGAGCAGGGCAGAGTCAGACTTTTACTGACTAAAACCCACCCGTGTTCCTTAACTTGTCTGTGCGCGGGGTCACGGTTTCTTTTTTGACCAACCTGCAACCTTGATCCAGGAGGCATTCGTCGGTATTCGTGGACTCCGTCACGATGTGCTGACATCTCTTTGAGGAGGGCATGAAACAAAACGCGCCGTCGACTCGGGCCTGCACCCTAATTACGTGTTTATTGCTATTCCATTGTTCCCTGTATTTGAAAATATGTCTGCTCAACAACGTAAATAACGCAATGGACATTGTTGAACTGTCAAAATGATATTGCTACTGATAGTCTGTTACGCAATTACCCTGCTGATCCTTACCGGGCGGCGAGCTTCCCACTGCTCGACTCCCGCAAGCACGCGATTACGCGAAATCCTTGAGTCCAGCTTAGTGTTCATCACACATAAATTAGTATCATTGCAGGCTCTATTCATGGACTCCTCGTCCGACTAATTTGTTTTACGGCCCCTTCCACCATTCACATATACATCGTAAAATTCGCAGAACTACACGAAAATTAAACATAAATATTTAGCAACGGCATTGTACTAATTAATTTATGACCAACATTTAGATATCATCTTTTTTCATTCATCCATCAAGGCGAAAGAATCTGTAAATCAAGACGTTAATATCACCGGAAATCTACCGACCTAAATTATACGGCGTATTAATAAAAATGATGGAAATCATTCATTCACTAATAAGCCAATCAATTTGATTCGATAATCGATTAGCTTGATGCTATCTAATGTTGCTATTGGTTAACAATGAACGATTGTTATCATTCAGTGAACGATCGACGCGATTCGATTTATAAAATTCTTTTAGGGTGCTTACGTCAGTTGGCCCAGAAAGCCGACCTTTAAGCGGCCATTATTTATGCGCGCGTAAATTTAAATTGACATAATATACAAGCTTTATTTACAGCTTGTCACGGGAACATAATAGCGTCCAACCTAGCCTTGATCATAATAAAAATTACACGAATTTTTCATCTCAAGTGCCATTATTCATACGCAAAATCTTGATAACGTAATTTTAACTACGCAACACATATTTTTTTAAATACCGATAGCCATACATGTAAACAAAATCAATGTTGACTGATTAAGTATAGTAATACGCTAATCTTTCCCAGCTGGCAGTTACTGCTTCAGCAAATTGATAACACCTAGGTACTCTAGATTTTTCTACCATTTCTAGATCAATTTATGTTATCATAATTCTAAAAACATATATTTTTCCACGCGATAAGCCCATAAATATAAAATAATTAATGAACATTTTATGCTGTGAAAACAAATCAGTTTACTCGATTAAATTATCCGTCATTAAAAGTCAATTTCAAATCGATTATGGACTTAATCGGATCTCACGATCGATATGGAGCACTTCTTAAATAAATTGCTACTAATTTCCCTTTGCCGTTAAAAAGTGGAAGTTTCTTTTATTAACGGGCTGTCTTTCGCGGATTACAATGGTCTTGACAAGCTGCTTAGCAACTGACTTATCGATTTCGATCGAATATTTAATTTATTGACAGAAATCGATTTGTATTTATTATGAACCGGTGTGTCCGGTAGCCATTCGCGTGTATTTGGAACGTGTGTTAATTATTTTACTGGTGCAGATAAGTCGATGGATTTTTTGTTGAAAGTAATCCAGTTTAAGGTGTTGCCAGTGTGAAATGAAGCTGTAGTGTTGCCATAAACCACATTTATTAGTGTTAAAAATATCTCTTTACTGTTTATGATAATTTCTTCGGGATTTTATATTATTCGTAAGTAATTTGTATAATATAAGTTAACAATTAATTACAAGTGAAAAAATACGCAAAAAATCATAGGGCATCACAAAAAAAAACCACTTCGCTGTCACAAGTACAGTGAAAAAAGGCTGGCAAGATTGCCACGTTGTATGGCAATTCTAATTCCTTGGCCAAAACACTGACCAGTCATCAAGTCGGGTAAAGATTCGACTAACCACTTATTATAAATCTATACTTCTATATAACGTGTATGTGTGTATGTGTGTTCTAGTATAGAAAGCTGAAGAGTTTATTTGTTTGAACGCGCTAATCTCGGAAACCAGTGGTCCGATTTGAATAAATCTTTATGCGTTTGATAGCCCATTAACCCAGGAAGGCTTTAGGCTATAGTAACCGCAGTTCTGCCTCATCTTTCGAAGAATAGATGCGTGATATTATTAGAAGAGGCGCCCTGATTTCGTGTCTGCTGATCTGCTCAACAATTTAAGTAACGCAATGAATATTGTTAAGCTATCAAAATGAAACCCATTCCTACTTATAGTGTATTACGTTATTATCCTATAGGTATTTTATGCGAGACGAAAGTTTTAAGTGTCGTGTCGTGCTGGCCTAGTGGTTACAACGCCAGCCTCTCAAGTATGAGTGACCGGGTTCGATTCCAGGTCAGGCAAGTACCAATGTAACTTTTCTAAAGTTATATGTACTTTCCAAGTATATCTTGGATACCAATGACTGAAGGTGAAGGAAAACATTTTGAGGAAACCTGGACTTTTAAGTCTGAAATCGCCAACCCGCATTGAGCAAGCGTGATGATTACGCTCAATCCTTCTCTATATGAGAGGAGACCTGTGCCCAGCAGTGGGACGATAAAAAGGTTGAGGATGAGGATGATGAAAGTTTAAAGCACATAATGCAATTACTTTCTGTTTATTTTCCATCACAGTATCCATGCGTTTGATATGTATGTATTTAAATTATAAATTCTTACTCCAGACAGACTCAATGAAGGCCGCGATAATTTCCTTGAGAAGTGTTAACAACCCATAAACATTATAACAAACTTCATCAGAAGCTGATCTGCAGTTTGTTTGCCTTGCGGTCAAAGAATTATCTAGCAAAAAATAAACTCTCAATTAATTACCGCTTAACATCGCTACCTGAATTCCTACCAACGCTTCTTCTATCCGTACTAATATTATAACCTAGCGGCTGCCAGCGACTTCGTTCGCGTGGAGTTAGTTATGCTCCGCTCCTCAAATCGGACCAGTAGTTCCCGAGATTAGCGCGTTCAAACAAACTCTTCAGCTTTATATTATATTAGTATAGATGTGAAAGTATCTCTATCTGTTTGTCCGGTTTTCACGCCAAAGCTGCTGAACCGATTGTAATGAAATTTGATACACAGATAGTTTAGAGTCTGAGAAAGGTCATAGGCTATATAAGATCCCGCTGAGACTAGTAGGAGCAGAGCAGTAATAAAAAATGGTGCGAAGACGGAAGTGAACGCGGACGTACATAATATATTGCTCCCATTACTTTAACAGCCGCTTATTTTATATCAACTGAGCTCCTGTAAACTGAAGTCCCCGCGGACGGAGTCGCAGGCAACAGCTAGTTTCAAATATGTAAGGTGTAGTATCCGGAAGATAGAAATAAAAGTGTGAAATCAATATTTCTAAGCGCGAAGTATCTCAACAGGTAGGTACATTCCGCGAATGTCCACGCGTAAGTTGCTCATAGATCCAAGGTGACCATGCTACACAATTATTCCCAGATGATACCCGTCAAGGTCGGGAACATTAGATACTATTTTCGTATTAATTGAAACAGCTGAACAGCGTAAGCACACGGCATTTCTCGCCTGGGTTGACGCTCGTGACCGCGGAACTCCGGATGTAAGCTCAAAGAAGAGAGCCTTTAACCGTGCTGCCAAGTCCTACAAGAAGGCGCTCAAGAAGGCTCGCTTCGACCGCATCACCCATATTGGCAACAAGTTATCTGCGCAGCCATCCGGTAGCAGATCTTTTTGGTCCCTTGCCAAATCGGTTGAGGCGAACTTCTGTCGGCCCTCACTGCCTCCGCTGGTTAGGCCTGATGGAACACTGGCTCATACGGCGAGAGAGAAAGCAGGTCTCTTTGCTTCTCTCTTTGCCCATAATTCGCGTCTTGATACTGGCAGTGCTACTCCACCTAATTTACCTCATTGCGGAGCCTCAATGCCTGAGGTTCGCATTAGGAACAAGGAGGTTCTGAGAGTACTGTGTCGTCTGGACGTGAATAAGGCTAGTGGTCCGGATGGTATACCAGCGATTGTTCTTAAGGCTTGTGCGCCCGAGTTGTCTCCTGTATTGACGCGCTTGTATCGCCCCTCATTCAGGACTGGTATTGTGCCCAAGTCCTGGAAGCTTGCTAACGTGCAGCCCGTGCCCAAGAAGGGTAGTCGTGCCGATCCTGCCAACTATCGGCCGATTTCGATTACCTCCATACTTTGCAAAATTATGGAGCGCGTATTGAACTCGCGCCTCTTGGCATACCTGGAAGGTAACGATCTCCTCAGTGACCGACAGTACGGGTTTCGCCGCAATCGGTCAACTGGGGACCTACTAGTGTATGCCACTCACTTGTGGGGCGAGGCCCTCGAGAAGAATGGGGAAGCGATTGCTGTCTCCCTTGATGTCTCGAAGGCCTTCGACCGGGTATGGCACGCTGGCCTTTTGAGTAAGCTTCCAGCGTACGGCATTTCCCCTAGCCTGACTGGCTGGGTAAAAGACTTCCTGACTGAACGGTCCCTCCGAGTTGTTGTCGATGGATGTTCTTCTGAGCCCATGTCAACTAATGCCGGTGTTCCTCAGGGGTCTGTTCTCTCTGCAACTCTGTTCCTGCTGCATATTAACGATCTGCTGATGCCTGGTATCTATGGGTATGCAGATGACAGCACAGTTGTAGAGAGATACCTGCCGGGTGCTCGGGCTAGTAGGGAATCAATCCGGTCCGAAAGAGAGGCCATGGTTGAGCGAACGAGTGTTGCGCTGCAGGCAGTCTCCGAATGGGGCAATGCCAATCTTGTAGCATTCAATGCCGCCAAAACACAGGCGTGTCTTTTCACCGCCAAAAGGAGCCCGTTCACCTTGGCTCCTACTTTTCGGAATGTGTCCTTGGAGTGTTCCGACCGCCTTCAGCTTTTGGGAGTTGAGATTTCCTCGGACCTTAACTTTGGGCGGTTCATTGAGTCCAAGGCTAAGGTGGCTGCCAGGAAACTTGGCGTTATCGCAAAGGTCCGGCAGTACTTCACACCTGGGCAGCTTCTAATGTTATACAAAGCACAGGTCCGTTCGTGTGTGGAGTACTGCAGCCACATTTGGGCTGGTGCTGCCAAGTGTCACCTGGCCACTTTGGATTCAGTGGAGAGACGTGCAAAGAGGCTGATTGGTGACCCTGATCTAACTTGAGTTGGTCTCCAAAGCCTAGAGCACAGGCGTAGAGTAGCCAGCCTTTCGGTGTTCTATAGGATACATTTCGGAGAGTGTGCGATGGAATTGCATGATTTAATTCCCCCATCTCCGTTCCACCAGCGGACGACCCGTCGTACGGCTGGTTTCCACCCTTGCGTTGTTAACACCTCTACGATCCGGACGAAGCGTTTCGCCTCCTCCTTTATACCGCGTACATCGAGGGACTGAAATAATTTGCCAGCGGCGGTGTTTCCGTCGGACTACAATTTGAGTGTCTTCAAGGCTAGAGTGAATAGGCTCTTAATAAACTAGTGCGCTTTACCATCAACGATTGCGTCACTGCTTACCATCAGGCAGGATTGCGGTCAAGCGCTAGTTTATAATATATAAAAAAAAATATATATATACAATTGCTTTGTTGTAATGTGCCCAGCTGTTTTGACTTCTTGAAGACTCTATTTCTGTTTTAATGTTCCGTGTTTGAAATAACTGTTCTGCGGTGACATGTACCTATGCCTCAATTTACACAATGGCCAAAGAATTAATGTTGCCATTCAACGTGGCAATGCTGCCAGTCATCTGGGTACGTTTCCGGTTGATAATAATGCGGACGCTTCGACACCTAAGTGAACAAAAAACAAAAGGATTGTTTTATATATATTTTTATAATTTTTTGTATGTTTAATTAGTTAGTCATTTGATTTATTACCTACTGTGTTAATTAGTTGTGTTGTGTATTTTATATAATCTTATTAATGTTTCTGAAACAATAAATAATTAGCTTTCAATGTTAATATTATGGAAATATAAGGAAAGAAAGAAAAAATATTCGTTATGACTCATTCCGGAAGATTATAAAATTAAACCAAATACAATAAAAAATTTCAAAAAAGGATTGTGTGGTTTTATGAAATCACAGTAAAAGATATTTTTTTATCGAACTCCTTTCTTTTTACCCATACTCCGCGGCCGACCGTCACGCAACATGCAACACACAGACGAAAAAGTTTGAGACGATGTTATAAAAGTTTCATTAAAAAAAAAAAAAATTGTATTAAAGAAAATAGCAAAAGGTATATGAGCCCAAAAGTCTGCTATCTCAGCATATACGTAACATTTAAAAAATGTCACAGCGCTGGTATTCTGATAGGGCCGCTGTGATATCAAGGGAAATTAGAATAATAAAATAGATATAACGGCGCGTGACTGGTTAATTTTGAATATTGTGATTTGTTTTGCATCAGTTCATTAATATTGTGATTTGTTTTGCATCAGTTCATTAATTACTCTATTTTTTGAAGTCGATTAATTTGTCGCTAGTCGATAAATTATGATTTTACCTGAAGATTTCAACGCCTGACCGGAGTTGCTTTTGACATGGCGAGCGACTGTTAGCGCGGGCAGTCTTTGCTCAAGCTTCGATCTAGTATGTTGGACATACTCAAACCCAGTAGCACTTATTTGTTTCAATCTGACATTATCATTGCAATCCATTAATATTAAATTGATCTAAGTGTCTGTACAGGTTAAAATAATAAGAATCGAACATCACACTATAGTTACTGTTTAACGTTTTTTCGAAATACCGCCCACGATGGACGTTCATGAGATGAGAAGACACCTCAACTATCCGGAACTTCAGCCCCGCCTTCCTGACATTTCCCCGAAAGATATAATATTTAACAGATATAAGGTTTGAATATACTCTCATTAAACACACACACTTTAAAAAACCCGAAGTAATGTTTATCGTTTGGGTAGTCAATTATGTAATGAACGTCATCATTGAAAATAACGTTTGAATCAAATAAACAATTACCTTACGTCACATGTCAACAGTGTCCTTTAAAAGTAGCAAACATGAATAAGCAATGATGTCTGATTACTAAGAAACAACCATACATTAACAGCTTGTTACTTAAAATCACACCTAAATAAGACAAACAACAGTAGAAGACAATGTTAGTCAAGCAAACGTAATTGTCTTATAGCATTTTGATCCTATGGGTATGCTTAGACAGGATTTCATATACAATATGTAATGAAAACCCTGTCCGATCCGTGAAGGTATTGTAAGGTATCGTTAACTGATTCTAATAACGCCTACAAAGCCGGGTTAAACTTAAAAAAAATTCCCCAAAAAAAAATGTTATTTCGAAAAAGCGAGGTAACTTAATGTATGTGCGGTAGGTAACACGTTAGGCATACATGCACGGGTGAAGGGGGGCAGGGTAGGCGGCACGTGGTCGCATCGTTATTCGCTCCGTCACAAACGATGTTGTCACTTATTTAAAAATTACTAAATTTTATTTGTGTATACCTAACATTTATCATCCTTTTGGGTTGGACGGGGTTTTCTTTACATATTGTATAAGTTAATAAGAAAGAAAAACTGTTTATTCATCGGTAGGCCATAACATCGACTGTCGGCAGAAGTTACCACCCACCAAACAACGTCTTGCGATTCGATTGCCAAGCGATTCGTCGTGGTCGGCATGATGTCTGGTGAAGCCGTACGGAGAACGGGTCTGAGCAGTTGTGTTGCGGTATGTACCGGGTACGATGCGCCTAATGTTGTTGTGTCGGAAGTTTGGTCGTGGAGAGTCTCCAGAATAATCTCCGTCTGGCGCAGCATCGTTGGTCGTGTTGTTAGGTTTAACATAGCATCACCTCGCTCAACTGCCGCCTTCCATCCTATTCACCCCATTATTTTTTTTTGAGTAAGTAGGCTCTTAATAAGCTAGCGCGCTTTGCCATCAACGTTTGTATCACTACTTCTCATCAGACTTTATTGCGGTCAAACACTTGTTTATAATTATAAAAAAAAAAGATTATGGCCCACTCCCGTTCACCCAGAGAAGGCCTTTGTCCCAGGAGTGGGAGCATTAGGCTAATTATGTGTTGTCTCGTATCATGTCGGTACGTGATTTACGTAAGATGACTTTAGGAAGGTTGGTAACGAGGCTGCCTCCTGACGTATTTTTTGAGTCATGTCTCTGGTGCAGGCTACTTTACTGCATCGCCTTTAGAAGGTCTCTGCAGGACTGGGATGAAGTTTTTGGCCCATTTGTGAATTAACATAGTGGGTGGCAGTAAATTGTAACTCTTAGTCCTATTTGAGCGCTGAGAAATAGTAACAGTTAAACCTTTTGCCTCTAGGACATGCCGGTTTCCTCATGATGTTTCCTTCACCGCTTTGAGAGCAATGGTGAAGAAAATAATTTACACAAAGTAAAAAGCCTGAAGAGGTTCAAACCTACTACCTAAGCACAACTTGTAAGTCACGGGACACAACACAATTTTAATTAAAAAATGAATACTTGTCCTATTGTCTGTAAAATTCATGGCCACAACACAATCGGTAGCAATCGACTTGGCGCCAGTAATTTGGCGCTTTTTTTATAGCTAGGCTTGCAAATGATGTGACACCATTTATTGAATAAACTACTATAATACATCTAATAGACAACCCATAATGGGGTACCATCGTGTTACAGTAAACAATTTTTGATAGTTTAGTAATGTTGGTCACGCGTGACTGTATGTCCTGATGTTTCGTAGATTTTAAATGATCTTCTGATTAATTCAGCACGCTGGGTAATTGGGTTGTGTCCTAAAAAATAATTTAATGTCCATCAGACAGATTTTTAAAACATATTGATCAAGTATTTTTTATTTTTTCTGTCCTTCAAATACTTAGGAAGATAAATTGATTTGAAATAGTATTTAGTAGTAATAGTATTTATTAGTAGTATTCCTAGTACAGGCTCCAGTTTCCACTACATCGTTATATCTTGTAAACTTAATATTGTGTTAAACTTATGTTTAATTGTGTGGTGGAAAAAATAAACGTTTATTATTATTATTATTGGAAAAAAAAATATCGCATGACGTCACGCCGTGGTACAAAATATACCACGGCGTGACGAAATTAGCCCCCACTCCGTAACTTTAAAACGCTATATCTCAGTAGATTTTGGTCATTTCGACAAAATAAAAAATACGGGTCTTAATTTTTTTATTATCTATAAGACGGACTAATTATTTTTTTGATTTTCATACCTTGGATACATCCCTATTGCGTTAAGACACATACAACAAACAACAGAATGCAAATTGGCAATCGCTATGCTTTTCATTTTGGGAGTTCAGCCATATTTTTAGTGTTATTTATATCGTTGAGCAGATGACGAATTGTTCAAACCTATGAAGGTATTAGGATGGTTTTGTAAAACTCTCGGATGGTACATTTGTTGATCTATATCAATAGGCACAATTGTTAAACAGCCAACTACTAGCTTTGATTAAGCGATGACTCAAGCAAGATGAATATTGAGTATTCAAAAAAATTTATATCCAGTGACAAATACTTCGAAACGAACATCCAAAACCTTGTATTTGGCATCGGCTTTAATACCGTACATACTACTGCGAAATATAATCTTGATACGCGAACGATGTGCGTATAAATAGGCGTGAAACTCAAGCCGAAACTGCTGCGTCCTGATTTCGGTAATAAGCCCAGCACTGTGTCCACGTCAACGCAGTTTATATTACAATTTTATTACACAAACATCAAACCGAACTTTGACCAATCCATAAGCCCTGGTGGGTTTTATGAGCGAAAAAAATAAACGTTTACTACAAAAACTAACAATTTGCTGTAAACCATATTTTATTAAATGTTTCCACAGGTTTTCTCTATCATTTAAAAGATCAGAATAAGTTGTTTTAAGGGTTTCATTTCAGATGATAGCCTATTGAACAGCTAGAACAAACATATTACAGCAATCTTTCATATTTTTTCAAAACATGAAATAATTGGCGAAAATAAAAATATAAGTATGATTCAATAAATCAATCGAATTGTTTATTTTTTCGCGAATCTAATGGATTTCGCCCCAAAGTCATGATTTCGCAACGTGCCGTTATAAACTCATCGTTATAAGTTATAATTTGAGTAAAAATAAAACCATTTGTGAAAATAATTCTAATACTTTAAGATTGCGTGGGAAAGCGTTAAAGGTTGAAGACTCGCTAACAATGTTCGAACATCGAAATCGATGGCCATTCATTAGCGAAGTTTTAGACATTAGAGCTTTTAAAATACAACAAAGAATCTTCTGTCTAAAAATGGCTAAAAGTGAAACAAAAGAAAATGATTTGTTTCTTAACTGCAGCACCATATCTACTCTATGGACCATCCATATAAATATCCCATAAGTGCATAAGGCATTTGTCCAGCAATGTGCATGCAACGTATCAAGAATGTTTGCATGTCCTAAAGTATTTAAATTATGAAGCCATGGTGGCAAATTGGTTTGAATAGACCTTGTTGGGGCGGTGACCTAAGAACGTAATTCTAAACCATCATTACCTGTAAAAAAATTGTTTCAATTGTAGTTTACTTT
Organism: Sesamia nonagrioides; assembly: GCA_017933935.1. NCBI lineage: Eukaryota > Metazoa > Arthropoda > Insecta > Lepidoptera > Noctuidae > Sesamia > Sesamia nonagrioides. The sequence continues at coordinate 65,087 of JADWQK010000795.1, read as the reverse complement.
TAGCCACTATAATTATATGGGAAATTAGCCATTATCTCATCCATATCGGATTTGACAAACCACAAATTCGTAGTCTTAGTACTATTCCGAACAAGTCTTTTCGCACTATGGGCCATCGATGCAACAATCTTCACATTAGTAACGCATTAGAAAACAAAGTGGTTGTAGCCTGAGAGTGTGAGCTCGGCACTGGAGAAAATCGTTCAGTAATGACCCAGTCATTATATGATGGGCCTAGTATTTTTCTTCTAGATACAATTTAATGATACAAGGCTCGACTTTATAATTTTCAAACTGGAAATGTCTCAAAGGTTTGTCTTGTTTTAAACATAATATTAAGAATAAAAAATACGCAATCAAAATAAAGAAAGAATAAAAAAGAAGTATTTTATCTACTCTCATATCAAAAAATTAAAACCAAAAAGGAGTTTATATTGACGTACTTTACCAATAGTATATCGAAAGGAAATTAAAAAATTGAATTATAACATTATTTCTCTAACAAAATAATGTTATAAGTAATATTTTTTTTTTCAATACGGTACAAACCATAGACAGCCTTTGATATAATATTAAACTAAGGTAGATAAGTCATTGGGCACGCCACAATAGCGGCGGTAAGTCCCCTCTTTGAGGAGTGGCTAGAGAGGCGCCACGGCGCCCTCACCTTCCGCCTGGCGCAGGTCCTCACCGGACATGGTTGTTTCGGGAGGTTCCTGTTCCGTATAAGGCGGGAGGAAACGCCAGGGTGTCACCATTGTGTGGATCGCCCTGAGGACACGGTGGAGCATACGGTGGAGGTCTGTCCGGCTTGGGTAGAGCACCGCCGTGTCCTCGTAGTGGCGACCGGCGGTGATCTCTCGCGTCCGACCTTGGTCCAGGCCATGGTCCGGAGCGAGAGTGCATGGCAGGCCGTCACCTCCTTCTGCGAAGCAGTAATGCTGGCAAAGGAGGAGGCGGAGCGCGTGAGGCAACGGAATCCCAGCGCCCTCACGCCACTAGCCACCGCAGGAGACGCCCTGGTCGGGAGATGACACCAAACTCCCAGCCACCGTAGGTGCGGGCCTGCGGGCGGTGAGTAATGGGCAGCTCGCCGCCCGGTAAGGACCAGGCCCGAGTCGACGGCGCGTCGTGTTTCACGCGCGCCTCAAAGAGATGTCAGCACATCGTGACGGGGTCCACAAAGACCGATGCCTCCTGGGTCAGGGTTGCGGGTTGGTTAAACAAGAAACCGTGGCCCTGGCCGTCCCACAGGCAAGTGAAGAAACACGGGTGGGTTTAGTCAGTAAAAGTCTGACACGCCCTTCCGCTCCGCCCAGAGCGGAAGAAGTCATTTGATGATTTCCCATCCTAACAAAAAAAAAAAAAGGTAGATAAGTCACTACCGCATTGAACTTGAAGCGTACAAAATATCATATCTGTTTAATATTATATCAATTTAGACAGTACTATTTCATTTTTTTATCTGTGGCTGCGCGCGCTTTGGCGCATGCGCTGTGATGCAGGGTGCATAAGTGTTAACAATTATGAAACTGAATAAATGGAATTGCGTTGCGTTGGCGTTAGACGCACTGAGATTAGATAAAGTAGTGTATGAAACTGTACATAATTAGGTATTACACACTCGTGTGATACTATTAAAAAACTCGCTTCGCTCGTTTTTTAAACTCACACTCGTGCTTAATACCCCTCATTATGTAGCAGTATCATAAACTACTATATTGTCAACCTACTGTAGTGCCAACCTATACTGGGCCCGCGTGGTAGGTTACGGTCTACTCCCTCTCATCGAGAGGAGGCTTGTGCCCCAACAGTGGGGACAATATAGGCTGATTATGTATATACAGGAAGATTACATATGACATTAAGACTAAACTAAATACAACCAAAAATCAAAATAAATGACTGCACGGTTAGCGCAGTGCTTAAGTTATTGACTGCTGCGCTGCGTGTCGCGGGTTCGATTCCCGCACGGAACATATATTTGTATGACTTACAAGTAGTTGTTCCGGGTCTGGATGTTTGTGTATGTGAAGTTATATGTTTGTGAGCGCACCCACGACACAGGAAAAAATCCTAGTGTAGGGCAACATTCTAAAAAAAAAAAAAAAATAAGGAAGCAAATTATAAAAATAACTGAAAGTCCTATCCGAGATCAAAAGGCTCGTAACGCAGCATGATACTTCGACATTTAAAAAATAAATGTCGCAAGAGTTAGTAACCTTTGCATATGAGTTATGGGTAAACTAAGCTAATTAGATTTACTGAATTAGAGGTTCAAGTTCCAATTATTTTTAATTGAATTGTATTGAATATTTTCGTTGTAAACCTAATCTCATCATTACCATTTCTTGAGAAACCGCGATAGCAGATTTTTAATTCCCACAAAAAAAAAGTTACAAAAAAATTAAATTGTATAGAGTCATAGACCAAATAATTAAACAGTGGTAGCCTAGTGGTGGCCCCAGACTTATGAATTGTAGGTCATGAGTTCGAACCTGAGAAGGCACTTTACTTTGTGTAAATAATTTCATTGCCATTGCTCTCAAAACACTTAGGAAAACATGGTGAGAAAACCGGCATGTCCAAGAACCAAGATAAATACGAAGACTTGACAATTTCGTTGACCTTCAGTGTCTAAAGACAAAAGTCTGTAACCAATGTGTGTTACCGGTGATGACATACGGATCAGAAATGTGGTCCTTCACTATGGGCCTCATTAGAAAGCTCAAGGTCGCACAAGAGCTATGGAGGGGGCTGTGCTAGTTGTTACTCTACGTGATCGAATCAGGAATGATCAGATTCGTAGAAGAACGAAAGTCGCCGACATAGCCCAGCGGATTACCTGACCAAAATCTTAGGGAAACGCTGGATGCATGCCGCGTCCAACCGATCTTTTTGGAGGTCTTTGGGGAAGGCTATGTCCAGCAGTGGACTTCCTGTGGGTGACATGTTGGAGATGATGATGATGATGATGACAATTACATACATGCATGGCTCGCGGTATATAATAGATTAAGGATATTAACCAATTCCTCCAACAGAGACGACATCTGCGACGCAGCACTGGGAACAATACTCATTATCATGATTAGCACAAGCAAAATCAACCTATAGTCTTCCTCAGCCTATAGATGTCCACTGCTGGACAAAGGCCTCCCCCAAGGCTTTCCACGATGACCGGTCTTGTGCTGCCCGCATCCATCGGCTTCCCGCGACCCTCACCAGGTCATCGGTCCACCTTGTTGGGGGTCTCCCTACGCTGCGACTTCCAGTACGTGGCCGCCACTCCAGAACCTTGCTGCCCCATCGGCCATCGGTTCTACGCGCAATGTGCCCTGCCCACTGCCACTTAAGTTTAGCGACTCGCAGAGCTATGTCGGTGACAACCTATAGTGTTCGATAACAAACCATAAGGAAATATCACATACAGGGGATCTATCTTGTAATCCCAGTCACTCAATCGACCATCAATCCGCAGCGTAAACTCTAAAACTCTGCGGTAATAAATAAAAGAACCACAAGAGGGCTCTCCCTAATTTCCCGCGTGGTAATGGTCCCGAAGAATTATGCGGTCAACTAAGTAATTATGTGTAAACATATAAACAACATAAATTGCCTAGTCTGGAAGACATAGGATCGTTTTTATTATTGCTCGTTTACGCTGACTTTTATGTTTCCAAGTTTAAGAGTACTGAAGGTGCTTTGGATACACTGAAAAGTAGCAACACCACGATTACGCGGGACTTAAAACTGACGAAATACGGAGGACTTGGTCTTGGGTTTAACATTGCATCACCTTGCTCAACTGCCGCCCTCCTTCCTATACCTAAGTTTTTTAAGTGAATGGGCTTCATTAACTAGTGCGCTTTACCATCACCGATTGCATCACTGCTTACCAGCAGGCGCGATTGTAGTCAAGCACTAGTTTATAATTATTAAAAAAAAAAAAAAAAACTTTGTGTACTTCTTCTGCATAACCGTCTGAGGATAACAGCCGTGATGATACGTTATGTCTGGCTCAAATGAATCAAATTGTGACTTGATTGTGATCAATTAAATTTTACTACAAGATAAAGCCCGAATTACCACAAATATCCATGAAAAGAATAAAAGAATGAGAAAGGAAAGTATATCATTTTCCCCTTAATGAGTAAACCGAAACTTGAAAAATAATAAATCCTGACGACTACTTACTCACTAAAGGTATAATGAACTGCGTGGAATTACGTAACACACTATCAATAGTAATCGCTTTCATTTTGACAGTTTAACAACATAAATTGCATCATTTTATTGTTGATTAGACAATTTTTTCGAACATAAAATGAAGCAAAATATTAGCAGAATCGTTCAGAGGGATTCAAATCGAGATTCATAGATAATGTGCTACGCATTTAGGGTGATGATGTCTGTAATTTCACGTCAATAAGCGTATTTTGCGTGCGGGAAAGGAAAATAGGTCCTTCGACTCACCACTACCCTTCAAGGAAGGCCAGCAACGACGTAGTGCTACTGACAATCGCATGAAGGGAATAGGGAACTATATTTGAGCCAAATTCGATAAAGAATAGAGGTAAACAAACCGTTGCTAGGCAACGAGTAGTTTACGCCTAAAAGACAGATATTAACAACCTTTTCTACATAGATGATTTTCATAAAAGTAATAATCCTATTTCCTACTAATGTAAACAGTTTATTTATGATTTGCATAGAACGCTTAACCGATTTAAATGAAATATGACACACATGTAAACTAATTTCCTAATAGGTTAAGTTTTTGATACATATTTATTATACTTAGTCCATACTTGAAAGTATTACAATACATGACATTCAGTTGAATTGAAAGTAATTAAAATACGCAAAATTGTATTAACAAATGCCTCAACTTTATTCATTGGTTGAATTCCACAAAATGTGTTTAGTACCTGGATTTCATCCATCTTTCTTTTTTTGTAGGGCTATCACGTAAAATTAATGTCGACTTTTTAATGGTTTTTCGAAATACCAAGTTATTATGCGTGTTATTTTAGTGATTCTATTGAGATATGCTACAACAGGAATTGTTAATAAATAGCTAGCATTTATAAGTCGATAATCATGTAATTAACAGGAGATTTGTAAAACGTGAGTTGTGATAACCCTCAATTGGTTTGTTTACCTGTATTCTTTACGGAGCTAGGCGATGGTATAGTCACCAAGCAGAACAGGAATTTCCCTCGATAATTCGTTGAACAGTTTTTGTCCTTCAACAAAGAATAATATACAATTAACCGAAGGGACGCTTTGAACAGCGAAGATTTCAAACAATTACGTGTAATAGTTTGTCATCATTCTCGGGAAATCCATATGGAAATCCTTACACAAAGCTTATGCATAAATATGTAATGCACTGAGATGTGTTTTGCTTTGAAAATTACTACTCTACGTATTGGAAACATTACATAATACTTACTTGAAGGTTAATGACGTAATTATAACATTTTTTCTGGCATTCCAAATCTGTCAAGGAAAACTGACTAAGGAAACCGGTATTTATACCAGAATAAAAAAAATCGAAGTCATTTGACATCTACCAACACGTACTGGGCTCGTTTGGTGAAACGATCCACTCTCCCGCACTAAGAGGAGGCCTGTGTCCCCAATATTGGGAATATGCCATAGCTTTGACGACCCTAATATTACCCATATTGAATCATTCGTTGTAAGTAACAACGACAATGTACGACTGGCTACCATGATCAAAGCGGACTATTCATTAATAGTTTAGTCTTTGTTGTCTCACTCATCATCATCTCAGCCTTAATCCCAGTCGTATCCGAAGCTTTTTCAGCTTTGGAGTCCAGACTGCTTCACCAGTTTAACTGCTGATTTTGGATAAACTTCGATATTTTCCGTGAAGCGACAGCCGTCTGACCTCCACAACCCGAAGGCGACATCGAAGTATTGCAGTTAGACCAATTGTGTTGGACTTTTTGAAGGCTCCAGCAAACCGTAACGACTGCCATTATATGTTCGTATGGCAACGGGGACCAACGGTTTAACGAGCTTTACGAGGCAAATTTTGATGTCGCACTGTTAGACAAAAGTCTCTCCTACAGCAAGCTGTGAGAGAGACTTTTGTCCAAGGCACTTTTCTCTTCGTGTTACCTTTTCTGCTCTATCTCCCACAATCGCCTCGCCAACGCTTCCCCAGCCTCCCTCGGCGATGACGCCAGGCTTCTGGGACCCACTACGTGACGACTCTGGCCCATCATCCGTATCTATCCTACATATACATCACCCTTAGTAATGACAAAAGTTTTTTATTAAGTTTATAAACTAGGGCTTGATCGTGATCCCAACTGATGGTAAGCATTGTGTGATGCAATCATTGATGGTAAAGTGCGCTAGTTTATTAAGAGCCTATTCATACTATTAGTTTCATTTTACTAATAAATTTTCTTCATACTTTCCATTTTACTACACATAAATATCTCTCAGCCAATTGACAATCAGTATCGATTAAAATCAACAGCGTGCAATGTCTGTAAAAGGGAATCAAGTCAAGAAATCGTAAGTAATTACTTCAATAAACACGGGATCAGGAATGCTGCTTATCTTTTCTTGAAGAGATAGCTTGTACGGTTTCCCAATCGGACCTCGGTTTTATCGGTAGTCAGCATGATACATTAGATGTGTCTCGAAGTTGGCCAATTAAGTAAAAGTTGTATTACTAATAAAAATCTGTGCATAACATTAGATTTATTTAGAATGTACACCTAACAGAAAATGACTTTGTGATTACGAAGGACCCGTCAGCCTTGATACTTGAGTGGTTAGGCATCTTCTGGGTTATTTCGGTCAAGAGCTGGGCGATTTTTTTTTATAAGTTATAAACTAGCGCTTGACCGCAATCCCGCCTGATGGTAAGCAGTGATGCGATCATTGATGGTAAAACGCGCTAGTTTATTAAGAGCCTATTCACCTTAGCCTTGAAAACACTCAAATTGTAATGTGACGGAAACACCGTCGCCCGCAAATTGTTCCAGTCCCTCGATGTACGCGGTATAAAAGAGGAAGCGAAACGCTTCGTCCGGGTCGCAGTGGTGTCAACAACGTAAGGGTGGAAACTCGCCGTACGACGGGTCGTCCGATGGTGGACGGATTTTGCAACAAAAAACTACCCAAAAAGAAAAAGAGATGAAAAATAAGGATGATAAAGATTGAAGTAGATCTAGACAATCATAATTTTCTCAATAAGACTCAAATTGTAGGTAATCAACATCACTTCAGAGAAAATAAAATCAGAGCTGGCCTCGTATGCTATGAAACTCCGTACTAAGCTAAGCCAGCTCAAAATTAAAGTAGCCCTTTAGCCCTTTTTTGTGTGGATGGGAAACTCATCAAAGGAACTCTCCCGGCTGAATGACTTAGCGGAAGGGTGTGTCAGACTTTTACTGACTAAAACCCACGGGTATTTCTTGACTTGCCTTAGCGCCAGGGCTACGGTTTCTCTTTTGACCAACCCTCAACCCTGACCAAGGCATCGGTCTTCGCAATGTATTAATTCTGACGTGCTGACGTCGTTTCAACTGTATTAAATATTATACAGTACTAGCTGCGACACACGGTTTCGCCCGCGTTCTTTTTTATATGTCCCGCTCCTATTGGGCACAGAGTGATGTTATATAGCCTAAAGCCTTCCTGGATTAATGCGCTATCCAACGCAAATTACGTTTCAAATCGGACCAGTAGTTCCTGAGATTAGCGCGTTCTAACAAACAAACAAACTCTTCAGCTATATACAGTATGTTAAATAACAGAGGGCGTTCCCTTAAACTCGTTAATATATATCATTAATAAATAAAAATAAAAATATCAGCATAGAAAAATAAGCATAAAAAATCCGAATAAAAAAAAAATATAATTGAAAATAAATTTGAAACCTCCTGTTTTAAATCAAAATAGTAGTCGTCATGTATAAATAAATTGCGACGTTGCCGTCTTTCAAGTTCGCGTGTACAGTGTGTTTCTTTTACATGTCAATTTAAAATTTTTATTGAATATTTTCATATTGAAAAAATTTTAAAACATTTTGTTTTCGAATGGAAATATTTTTTTTAGCATGTATGTATGCTATACTATTTCGGGTTAACGGGAACGCCCTCTGTTAGTTAACATACTGTATATTAGTGTAGATTATACGAATGACGTTTCGTCACACCGAGTGTCATTTATTCATATACGCTTCTTTACGCTCGATCGTTGTTTAGACTTCAATGGAATATCCATAGCTAGGCTAATAAGTTAGGGCAGTATCCACGTACGAGCTAATTACAAATGAAATGTAAAAGAAGCTTATAAGGTTACTCAAAAGACGTCTGAAGATACATATACAGAGATTATAATTATTTGGTTTCTTCGAAGGGGTATTGTAAATTCTTAATGATACCTACACGCTACGTCCTGCATTACTGACACGACACGACACACGAGAAAGTTCAAGTTACGTAAGTAAAAGTTTCTTAATCAAATAATTTACGACTTATTTTATTTCAAAAGTTTATTGCTAAAATGACAGAAAGTGGTAAGAGAAGTGGGACGTGGTTTTATCATTCAAAATTTTACTTCAGACTTCAAAGCTGTACGCCTGTACCATTGAAAGTATAATGATCGTAGAAATTCTTACTTCAGTTTCTTTGTACTGAGTTTTTCTAGTAAATGACTACAATAAATACCTATACTAATATATAAAGCTGAAGAGTTTGTTTGTTTGAACGCGCTAATCTCAGGAACTACTGGTCCGATGTGAAAAAATATTTTTGCGTTGGATAGTTCATTAATCTAGGAAGGCTTTAGGCTATATATCATCCCGCTGCGACCAATAGGAGCGGAGCATAATTATAAAAAAAAAAAACATATCGAAACCTACGCGGGGGAAAATGCGTGACGCAGCTAGTACCTATTAAATATAGATGAACTTCAAAGTATTTTTTTTTATATATATGAAGGTAAATTGTATTTAAAGTGAGGGCCCTAAAGCCATGTACAAGTTTCTATTTCAGAACAAGGCCGTATGATTCGCAAATTCTATTTAATTGCACCCCTGAACCTACATCGTAGAATTCATCAAAGTTTTCAATCATTTTCTTATCTGCTGTTTCCGGCAGCTGAATATCAGTATTTTACAAGGCGCGACTAGCCAGTCGCTGGAAGTCAGATGGGGATTTGACATCCACAACCCAATCACTGCAAGTTGTGATAACCCCTTGGTATAACTGCTTGTCAGATCTTCTGGCTTTTGACAACCCGTATAAAGCAAATGGCACGCCAACAAGCTCGAACCTGAGCAGTTCTCCGCCAGCCACTACCAGCCACCTTTTTGATGTCGTCGCTCCATCTCGCCCAAGGGCGTCCCACGCTACGTTTGCCGAGACGCGGTCTCCACCTCTCCACTCAAGGACTCGTTTACCCCAACGGTTGTCGGTCCTGCGGCATATGTGACCAGCCCATTGCCACTTCAGCTTGCTAATCTTCTCAGCTATATCGGTAACTCTGGTCATCTGTCGGATCACCTCATTTCTGATGCGGTCCTTCAGAGAGACGCCCAACATAGCCATGAAAGAGGCCTATGTCCAGCAGTGGACGAGTAAAGGCTGATGATGATGATGATGATGATAAAGCAAATAAGATTTCAAGCACTTTCTTGAGCTACTGATTTCATTTAGGCACCCATATTTAAATAACTATCGTAATAATATGCATGGGAGTGGTTCTGATTGCTTAAAAACGTTACACGAGTTCAAACTCTAGACCTTCGCAGAAGTCGTTATAGCGAATTATTTTTATGATGTCGATGGCATTCAGCGAGAAACTACTTTTTTACTAGCGTTAAATCTTCGGATTTACATTGTAAGTTGGTTTAACCTTTAACGGTTTTATGATCCTAGTAGGTACTTAACAATCCGTCCCCGATTTCAGCACATTTCGATGACAATCCTGATGATTTACTAACAACGATCATTTCATATAAGGACAGCTGATAACATCTTAAATAATAACTTAGAAATAAATACATCATATAAACCTGTATAACGTTAAAGTTGTCACAACTCGAGACACATATGTCCTGTATGTGAGAAGGAATGGGTTGTTATCTGTCACGCGGCTTCAATCAGGCCTCCTAGATCTGTTTTCAAATTTTTGGTTCTATGCTTGAGGAAAATCTCAAGTGGATGATGGTATTTAGGTACTCTAAGTAAAGCATCCAAGCAAGCGGCTTAAATACCATCACACGATCAACTCCTAAAATATTGACGCTAACACTGGGCCGCCACTGGTCTCATAGCAAACTACCTTCTATTAATATTCTTGCCACCCACACTTGTAACCAAAACATACGTTTCATACGTAACACCAAATTTGGACCAAATCACCAATTTGGCCAGGAAACTCAAATAGTCATATACAATGTCATCACCGTTGATTAGGTGACCATTTAAGATCATAAAAACATACAATTAACATCCTATACATCGTATAAAGATATAAATTGACATTATTTAAATTTTAACATTATGGAAGGTTGCTTTGTTTATTTAAAGCCATTTAAGGAGTTGTTAATTAATTCAGCTAAATTCGGTAATGCGAAAGAGTCTTTTGATTTGAAAACAATATACTCGTAATATTATTACGAGTGACCGCGCCATGCTACATGGCGGTAGACAAGACAATACAAAACTTTTTATAACTACCTTAATACTTCATAGACTCGTAATATAATAATACTAGCTTTCCTCCCGCGGCTTCGCCCGCGTGGAGTTCGGTTATATCGCATTACCAAGAGAACTCTTCAAAAGTCCGGAATCAAAACTATCATAATATGTTATTTCTTAAGGTCAACTCTATCTTTTTACCAAATTTCAATAATATCAGTTTAGCGTAATAGACAGAGTTACTTTCACATTTATAATATTAATAGGGATAATACTTATGTACAGCAATCCTTAATAATATTGTAAATGGGAAAGTGAGTTTGTTTGATCCGCTTTCACGCCGTAACTAACTGAACCGATTGCTGTACATAAAATTGAAATTTTGCAAACGTAAAGTTAGAAGAAAGGTAGAAGGACTAAATAATAGGGTACTTTTTATTCCGGACAAATTTGATATTACCGAGGTAAATCTAAAAAGCGCGATATAACCGAACTCCACGCGGGCGAAGTCGCGGGCGGAAAGCTAGTGCTGTAATAAACAATCCCCATCAAGATGGCGTAATGTATAAAATATATCAAGACGGACTAATGTATAAATGAACAATTTTTTTTTTTGTGTTTATTTGTGTACAAGTGATTTGTATTCTTTAGAAATAAATAAATTCAAATTAAATAGTAATTAGAATGGTCGTGGATGTTTAGGGAAGTAAGTAGTTGTTAAAATTAACAATATTGTGTTTACTTCGTAAAGGGCTAATGTAAAGTGTTAACGATTCTGCTATAAAGCATGTAATTCGGCTGACGACATTATGCCAATGTTTTCGTCGTACTGCCATTTTATTACCTCACTAGCGGCCGCCAGCGACTTCGTTCGCGCGGAGTTGGTTATGCCCCGCTCCTATTGGTCGCCGCGTATTATATAGCCTACAGCCTTCCTGAATTAATGGGCTATCCAACGCCAAAAACATAATTTCTAATCGGACCAGTAGTTCCTGAGATTAGTGCGTTCAAACAAACAAACAAACTCTTCAGCTTTATAAAAGTACTAGCTTTCCGCCCGCGGCTTCGCCCGCGTGGAGTTCGGTTATATCGCCCTTTTTAAATTTCCCTCGGGAACATCAATTTTTTCCCGGATAAAAGGTAGCCTATGTTCTTTCTCAGGGTCTAAAGATTATCTGTGCCAAATTTCATCAAAATCGGTTGAGAGGTTTAAGCGGGAAAGCGTAACTGACAGACAGACAGAGTTATTTTCGCATTTATAATATTAGTATGGATTAAGTATAGATAAGAACACTGATAATTACTATCTTACTGGATTTTGCCCGCGTGTGAGTCGGAAATTATACAGTATGTTAAATAACAGAGGGCGTTCCCTTAAACTCGTTAATATATATCATTAATAGATTAAAATAAAAATATCAGCATAGAAAAATAAGCATAAAAAAATCCGAATAAAAAAAAATTCTAATTGGAAATAAATTTGAAACCTCCTGTTTTAAATCAAAATAGTAGCGTAGTATCATAAACAAATTGCGACCTTGCCGTCTTTCAAGTTCGCGTGTACAGTGTGTTTCTTTTACATGTCAATTTAAAATTTTTATTGAATATTTTCTTATTGGAAAAATTAAAAAAAAAAATTGTTTTCGAATGGAAATATTTTTTTTAGCATGTATGTATGCTATACTATTTCGGGTTAACGGGAACGCCCTCTGTTAGTTAACATACTGTATAATTACACGCACAATTACAATTAGTCAATACACGAAGGCAATATCAGGATAAAATGTATTTTACATGTTAGATTATCCAGATTATAAAATGTTTGCTCACCACCCAAATACTTTTAGTCTTTTTGCTTGATTTAATAAAAATATCCGAATATCTTTCACAATTATAATTTGAGTAGGAGAGTAAGATTGACAGAATTCACAAGCTACTGTTGTTTTAACCCTCTGTCACTCATAAATATGAATTTTTATGATATTTAGGATTCGGTATTGTCATGACAGAATAAAACATACGTATTTTTGGATTTTTATTTTTTTTATATATTTTTTAAAGAAATGACAAAAACAGGGAGTGTTGCTCACAGGCAACACTGAGTTAAGGTGTCAAAATTAACATAAGTGTACCTTCCCTAGAAGAGATGAAAGTTTCTAAAGCAATTCTTATTTTTTGTGTAGCATAAGGTTACCCCACATTTTACACAAACGTTGTGTGTAAATTCAGAACATTTCGGAAACTTCCATCTAATTTTTCTATTTTTGGCCAGTGCCCAACCTAGTCTTGACGAACTGCTTTAGGAGGCACATGCTGAGCAGGTCCTTTGTTTTTTAGCTTGAATCTCGTTCTCCAATGACCGCCGATTAGATATACTAGGTTTGATAACCCATTTTGCAAAAGGTCACAGCAGCGTTCTGTTGCCTTGGAATCATACGTGCTAGCCTCATAACGACATTGGATGACGCTCCTATGATGAGGCTCTCCATCTAAAACGACATTTTCCTTACCAGTTTCGATCTCTGTTTTAAAGGCAAAGCCAGAAACACCACTCAAGACTTCTTAGACTTCGTAGACTTTATAGCCCCACTTGTGGGGTTTATTAGGGTTGTACCTCTTCAATATATTGCGTGCTTTGGTGGAACACATTTGCTCATCCACACAAAGGTGTTCTTCCATTGGAACTTTGCTATAAGCTTCATTTAGAGAATCAACCACTGGACGTATTTTGTAAATCCGGTCATAATCAGGATGCTCCCTTGGAAGTAGATTTGAGTTGTCATTGAAGTGCAATGTTTGCCTAATTTTTCCAAATTTATTTAATGACATGGTTTCCTGTATTAGAGGTGTTCCAAGAATAGGGTTCCAGTGATTTGTACCTCGAGGTAGTTGCACAAGAGACATTAAAAATGTCACACCAATGAATTGCCTGACATCCTCTTCATACACCCGAAAAGTACTATTAGGATCTTTCTGCACCTGATAGAAATTTGACTCCTCAGAAATTTTCTTGATCAGTTCTTGTGGAAACAGATGGAAAAAGAATTGAATAGGAGTGTCCAGCTCTAGAATATCAGGACCTAAGCTTTTGTTACCTGTAAACATAAGCTGCTCCTCATTTAACTGAAGATTCTTCTTCCAAATCAAATTTAGTTGGGCTGGCTTTTCTTTAGCAGATAGCCTTGGTTTCTTCGCTTGAGACGGTTGATCTGAAGTTTCACGTGATAGTACAGTTTCTGTATTGTGGATTGGATTTTCATGGCGGTCTTCTAAAGTCTCAATTATGGCATCCACGTCAATATTCATGCATGAAGCCTCTTCTTCAATATTGTCCAATTCAGGTAAAAAATCGGGGTCTGCAAGGCTATCATCATCGAAATCCAAGCCGTCTTCACTCTCTGCACTATCTATCAGAGCAAAAGCTATGTCCTCGTCACGAAGAAAATGCTTGCGAGACATCCTGGAACATAGTAAAAACTATGGTATATCTTGTAGGTACGAAACTAAATAACAGCACTTTTCGCCTGATGTAGACTACCGGCAACAAACACGAAAAATATCAAGAATAGGTGAAAACGTAAATTAAACATAAACCAGTACAATGTGACAAAAGTTTAACACTTACCTCTCCAATTTTATAAAAAATCTACACAAATTTGCACTTAAAACAATTTTTATCTATTTTTTAAAAACACAGTACACTGGCACTTTTCGAAAGTACTGACAATTGAAATATAAATCGAGTTTTGCGACTAGGAGCGCTATCTAGTTGTTTATTATTATATTAGTTTAATAGGTTGGACAGTATACCTCGGGCTACAGTGCGTAATTACGCCATACAATTCTTTCTTTTGATTTTAGTAGGACATTGAACGGTATGTTGCTTACAGTCTACACTATGCTACAGAGGGTTAAGACACAAATATTCGGCTAAATGTACTTCTTAAGTACAGCTTTCAAAACAAAAATCACATGTAAAGGTTCCTAAAATCTTGAAAGGTAATATAAAAGCACGAAATATGTAAATACAACGTTAATTATAACGAAAATGAACATCAACTTATTTTCTTTAAACATAAAATGGTATATTATGTATAGAAGTAATAGAAATGGAGGTAAAATTGTAAGGAGTTTTCTCTGAAAATGAATCACTTTGGATTTTTCCGTCAGTAAAAGACGACGATGAGGGATATCAATATTAATATTTCAGAATCCGTTTTAAGGTAATTTGAAATATTAGGATTTGGGAGGCTTTTTCGTATCCGATATTTTATTCCTCGCGTATCAAGGCTACGCTTCAATGAAAATAAATGTGCAGATAGATTGAGTTTGGAAGAGTTTTTACCTATGTTTTTACTGTTAAAAGGGAACTCTAGTGGTGCTTTCTCTATACAAACGTATTCCGCTGTTTTCTTCGTGGATAATGCTTTTAGAGTAATTTTTTTTTCTGCGATTTTACACAGTGATTATACCTGCCCCTATCATTGCATTTTTTCCGAAACTCAATTAAGAAATGAAATACGATACTTCAAAATCGCAAAAAATAACCCATTTTTATCGTAATGTTCAGATGACTATTAGACAAACGTGATAAGTTTTTGACAAAAAAAGAAAATTATAGAAGCATTGGTATACTTTTCCTCTAACATAAAAATAATATCTGATATAAAAATAATTGAAATCTGTCGTGGTTTGAAAAAGAAAACAGCGGAATACGAAACGTCTTTTTGTCAACGTTTTTGTAGGTAAAATCAGCCTGAGCTGCATCTGTCCTTTTTGCACTTTACCGGGAGAGGTTGGAAGCAGCGCGGCGGCAACAGTTTCTTCAAATACTTATATTCCAAATTCCTCGGTACTAGAGTTCCCTTTTAATGCGCATGATAAGATCAATCATGTCGTGGAGGCCTAGTGGTTAAAACACCAGCCTCTCATTTCAGATATAGATTCCAGGTCAGGCAAGTACCAATGTAACTTTTCTAAGTATATCTTGGACACCAATGATTATGAATTTAAAAGGTGAAGGAAAACATCTTGAAGAAACCAGGACTTTAAGTCTGAAAACACCAACCCGCATTGAGCTAGCGTGGTGATTACACTCAATCCTTCTCTGTATGAGAGGAAACCTGTGCCCAGCAGTGGGACGATAAAAAGGTCGATGATGATGAAGACCAATCATCTTTTTAAGATGAACGGTTAAGTAAGAACATAATCCAGAAACAAATAATGTACATACCTAATCCCTTTGAAGGTATGTGTTTTAGCGCGTAATAGCATAGAAATGGTTTTCATTTACCAGCTCAACAACATTCGTCGCGTCATTTATGTTGTTGAGTAGAAACATTTTTCAGCAAAGGATTAGCAATATCCATTAATAAAATCTTTTTACAAAAAATAGAACCCGACTTCAAAAAAAAAAACGCTTAAAAGGAAAAAATAATTTTACTTTTGTCATGGCTCTAGAAGTCGTTGTCTCCAGGGTTCTGTTGTTCTCGCCACCGACTTCTAGAGCCGTGACAAAAGTAAAATTATTTTTTGGCTATTTTTTTTTTATGGGAAACCCGAAACATGTGTCCAGTTTTTTTTAAATAAAGAATCTATGTACAAAATTTCAAAAAGATATCATAAAAATCATAAAGTTATGAGCTCGTTATTTTATCTGGTGGTCTCAACAAAATATGGTCGCTCGCCCGCCAGCGCGCGGCGTGGGGAGAGTATAGACTGTCTTACTGTGATCTACCGCCAGCTGTGTTGTGCGCTCGGTAGCCACACTGCAACAATTTCTAAATGTATTTGGGAATAAATATAACATGGCATATGATTGGAATCGATTTAGTTGCTTATTCTGAACAAACTGTATTCAGGTTTCGTATAAAAAAAAAACCTAAATAAAAAAATATAGACGATATAACGTGAACCTTTTTGGAAACATTCTCGCCCAGCCAAAGAGGCCGAGTTAAGTTCTAGATTCTAAAAAGCTTCTGAACATAGTTAACACACGTCCTTTTTGTTTTTGAAAAGTCATCTGGGAGTTCTGACGGGAAAGCTGAGTGCCACGCGCATTTTTCATTGGACTTTTGAAATTATTTATAGTGTCTTTTACTAAATAAAGGCGCGTGATTTATGTAGTAAAAAGTGCATTCAGTGAATAATTCATAAAAAAAACATTGAAATATCGCACTAGGTATAGTGGCCACATAATGACTTTGCCTCAAACCTCCCTCGTAGACGGTTCACGCGGCCGTCTTTTTCAACTGTCATTAGCGATATCCGCCATTATTGTGAAATAAAATTTTCAAAGAATTCCTATGATTTGTTACACGTGTCATTGCCAAAATTGTGGTATCTAATCCACAGAGGCCATTGATCAAGAGTTGAAGTTGAAAAGTCATCTGATGTCTGTCGACGGGGCAGGTCACCGATAACATTATGCCAATGTTAAAAGTTTTAATAAAGTTAAAAATAAAGAACGAAATTAAAGACTTAAAAATTCATACTAATATTATAAATGCGAAAGTAACTCTGTCTGTCTGTCTGTTCCGCTTTCCCGCTTAAACCTTTCAAAATTTGGCACAGACAATTTAGACCCTGAATAGGATAGAAGATAACGTTTTAATTTAATCCTGTCAAATTAAGATACTCCATAGACAGTTTAGATGGGATTATAAACATGGCGACTAAAAATACGCCAGTTTACGTCATAAGCGCACTAATTTGACAGGTCTAAACTGACATTTTATCTTCTGTCCTTTTCTTAACGAAATAGAAAGACAAAGATGCACTTAACTTAAAATTGCTTTAGTTTGTGAACAACAGAATCGGCGCCATTGTAAGATTTGAGATTTTTGGAGATTACTTCTTGGAAGATGGGTGATTTGATGTTTTAGTTACTGAGCTTATAAACTGGTGAACAACTCTTTCAAACTGGTGAACAGTGTTAATATTTTGAACCTATCGTTTTAACATTCGCATTTATTATAACACTAGTTGTTGCCCGCGACTCCGTCCGCATGTACTTCAGTTTACAGCTCATGGTGGTTCCCGTTTCCGTGGGATTGTTCATTGAGAAAAAAATTAAAAAAAAGCTCAGTTAATCTATACTAATATATAAAACTGAAGAGTGTGTTTGTATGTTTGTTTGTTCGCGCTAATCTCGGAAACTGCTGGTCGGATGTGAAAAATTATTTTTGCGTTCGATAGCCTATTAATCCAGGAACGCTTTAAGCTATATAACATCACGCTGCGACCAATAGGAGCAGAGCATAATTAATTCCACGCGATCGAAGTCGCTGGCGGCTGCTAGTATAAAATAAGCGCCTATTAAAATAATGGGAGCAATATGTACGTCCGCGTTTACTCCCGTTTTCTTAAACATTGTCAATACAAGTCAAAACCACCTTGTCAATTATAATTCGACAACTGACATTGCAAACAATGACGTCACGTGGCATTTTATGATAGACCCTAAAATAAAAGTCATGTCATACCTTCGAAGGTCGTGTCGTGTGTAATGTCGGATGTACTGGGCTATGGTAACGTCCATAAATACGTCATCGTATATTATTCTTGTGTATTTTATTCTGGGCGGATGTGTAATGGCAATGTGGTACTCAGTATCTAAATATTGCAGAAGAAAATTGTATAAATAAAGCTTAGAGACAGAAATAGCCAAAATTTGTTCATCGTCATCATCAACCTTTTTATCGTCCCACTGCTGGGCACAGGTCTCCTCTCATAAAGAGAAGGATTGAGCGTAATCACCACGCTTGCTCAATGCGGGGTTTCGATTTCAGACAGTCCAAGTTTCCTCAAGATGTTTTCCTTCACCTTGTAATCAGTCATTGGTGTCCAAGATTTACTCAGAAATTAGCCAAAATTTGCTAGGACCTTATTCATTAACTGTAGTAGGTTGACTAATTATACTCGTACCTAAATAGTGAATTAGTAAAATATTGCCTAGAGTTTTTTTTTTTTTTTAACTAGTGCTCGGCCCCGCCTGATGGTAGGCAGTGATGCGATCGTTGATGATAAAGCGCAGTGGTTTATTATGGGCCTATTAACTCTAGATTGCTACACAGGTGATTTACTAGGCAGATGTGAATGCAAACACAGAAAAGGGACTTCTTAAAAGGACATATAGCGACTGTACTGATGATGTTCTTCAGAAAATTCCGGTGCGTAGTGCTCACAACTGGCTGTCGTGTGTGAACGCAAACGGAGCAAAATGAGTGTTTCTGCATATCCCTTGGGAAGACGTCGTTAATGTCTGTATTGTCTATTTGTACACTTATAAAGATAAGAGAAAGAAAGAAAAGAAAAAGAAGAGAAACCAAATAAACATACCCTCATGAAACCAAATAAACATACCCTCATGAAACCAAATAAACATACCCTCATGAAACCAAATGAACATACCCTCATGAAACCAAATAAACATACCCTCATGAAACCAAATAAACATACCCTCATGAAACCAAATAAACATACCCTCATCATTGAGCTATTAGTAATAATAGCTCAATGACCCTCATGAAACCAAATAAACATTCATGAAACCAAATAAACGTACCCTTATGAAACTGCATTGCGAAGCTGATGAATATATTCACAATCGAGAGAAATAAAAGAATTTAATATTGAAATAAGCAACATACGAATTGAACTTGGAACCGACGTAGATTTATTTACTGCCTATCTATAATAATTGTTACGCTGTAACTTCATAGTAGAACAACATCGATCACTTAACACAGTTTCGAACAAAACTCTTATCAAAAATGGCGACAAATATTAAGCAGTCTAAAGTAGTCAAAATAAATATATATTAATTTAAAATCAGCCTTAAGTGCAGTGTATGCAATGTATCTTATCACAAAGAAGTACAAAAAGTCATTATTTTTTAAAACCGAGTCTGACATCAAACCAAATTCAACCTTACACGCATGCATTAAAGTCAGAATTATAAAGTAAGTACTAAATGAAAGAAGCACCCAAGTGCTGCGTTGTGCGCTGGTTAAGTTCAACCATTTTTTGACGCTGATTGTGAATCTAGTGTATAAGTGATCGATGTAGAATAAGCTAAATAAAAACATAGTGTACAATATAATGCGATAGTAACAGAATGCAAAAAACAAAATTATAACACAAATAAAAAGACACAACACACAAACTAATATTATGAAAGTGAAAGTTTGTATGGATATATCTATGTTTGTAATTCTTTCACTCAAAAAACTCCTGAATGGACTTGGATGAAATTTGGCGAACAGGTGTTTTATAACTTGAAACAACATATAGAAATTTTTATCTCGATGTTCCCACGGAATTGAAATCTATGCGGTTAACTGTACGCGGAAGGTTCTAGACGCACTGCGAGTGCAGTATAATAATGGTTTTTAGGTGCTGTTGGAGTTACCTAGGTACTGCAGTGCGTCGTGTTCATGCCATCATGAGGAAGAAGGCGGCCTCGTTGCTAGGTAGAACTAGGACTAGCGCTAACAGCATCCTACAAACCATGACCGACAAGTTCGATGCGCCGGTACTTAGGCACTGGTTAGCATTGCTTGTGCGGCAGTCTTGATTAGTTTTTAAGTGTTACCAACCCTTAGTAGATAAGGTACTAGCCATTAGACCTTTGTTGTCATTAAATAAATTAAATTATTCTTATTACAGTATACAGCTAGTACATAATAAGTACTTGATCTTATTCAACAAACACATCATCCTAGAGAGGCATTCCACGAAGCACAGCCAAACGAAGCACAGCCAGAGGAAGCACAGCCAGAGGAAGCGCATCTAACGTATTCCACTAAGCACACCCGTAGCTGGGCTTCAAATAATAATATTAAAATAATTAATTTTCTATTCCACGAAGCACACCTATGAAATATCACTCGCATAGTGCGGGGACAATGAAATAAAAATATCGATAGAAGAAAATATTTATATGTATAACAATATTTAAAATGTTTTTGATATTTTTCCAAGTTTTTATTGAAATTAGGAAACAATCTGTGATTTTAAATAGTAAGAATGTCAATATGACCACACACACGCACACAAATAACACACACACACACACACACATTATTATAATGAAACTGAAAGATGTTAGAAATTTAAGTTCGTCTTTTAAATAATAAATATTTTCTTCTATCGATATTTTTATTTCATTGTCCCCGCACTATGCGAGTGATATTTCATAGGTGTGCTTCGTGGAATAGAAAATTAATTATTTTAATATCATTATTTGAAGCCCAGCTACGGGTGTGCTTAGTGGAATACGTTAGATGCGCTTCCTCTAGCTGTGCTTGGTTTGGCTGTGCTTCGTGGAATGCCTCATCCTAGAGACACTTTGTGGCGGTAAAGTTACACATATTTACATATTAAGCAAGCAGTCATCATCATCATCTTAGCTTTTATCCCAGTTGCATACGCGGCTTTCGCGTTGGAACCACACTCAAATAATTTTGTGAAGTTATCAGTGCAACAATAATGGCACTTCTTTCAGATATACCGAAGTGCTCTCATCGCCGCATTTTTGTTCATACCCTTGAGAATTGGGTCAAGTTTCGCAAAATGATACTTATCCCATCACGAAAGAATTGTCTGTAGTCTGTACTTATTCATCGTTAAAAGTTAGTATTATTGGTATGTTTGAAAAGAAACGGGCTTTTAATAATAACACGGCCTAAAGTCCATTTGATATACCATTTAATTATTATTTCATTTATTTATTTCATTCCATTTTTTTCCATTCAAGTCCATTTGTCCATTTTTTTGACTTTTTTGAAGAAAAAGTAGTAAAGTGTAATTTTCTACCACAAACATAAACTTAAAAAAAAACGTTGCCCACACTAGGAATTTCTCCTGTATCGTGGGTGCCTTAACAAACATATAAACTCACATACACAAACAGACAGACCCGGAACAACTAATCGTAGGCCATACAAATATTTGTTCCGTACGGGAATCGAATCCGGGACACGCAGCGCAGCAGTCGATCACACAACCACTCCGCTAATCGTGTCGTCCAATGTTATTTATTTGCAAAGAAAGTATAAAACATAATATAGGATATATTAAATTTACATTATTTAAATAACTAATATTTCGGTAATGCTGCCAGGCGTTTGGGCACTTGACAGCGACGAATTTTTAAAACCCTGTGTTTATTTCCCCTCCTTTTTATAATCATATTCATTACTAAAGTCTCAATGAAAACTATTTTATACGTGTTTGATTAACCGACTGACCTCTATGTACGGACGACAGCAGGTCAAGCTATCAGAAACTGTCAAATATTCCCACTCAACCTTGAGCTTTAATGCTTTAGCGATAAAAAATAAAAAAAAAACCACTGATATACCTAGATGGCTTCCGCGGTGACTTTATCATTATCACCGCAGCGTTAATCCCAGTCGCATCTGAAACTTTTTCAGCTTCGGAGTCTGGGGTCCGCTTTGCCAGTCGAACTGCTGATTTTAGCTAAACTTTAATATTTTCCGTGAAGCGACTGCCGTCTGACCTCCACAACTCGTAGGCGATATCGAAGCATTGCAGTTGGAGATCAATTGTTGTACTTTTGAGGGCTCCAACAACCCGTAACGACTGCCATTAGATGTTCATATGGTAACCGGGACCAACGGCTTAATGTGCTTTCCGAGGGGCAACCAGACCACTGCAAAGATTCATATTCGTGCATCTTAGCGTAGCGGTTGCGGTCGCTTATCGCTACCGCTACGCTGCGGAGGCTGTCCATTGATGGCAAAGTGTGCTAGATTATTAAGAGCCTACAAATGCATACAAACATTTGCACTGCTCGGGGATCGAAACCGCGCCTCCTTGTGCGGCGGCCGCGTTCGCTTCGGCGGTGAATCTGTAGTATGTACATATATTTTTCATCCGCTTAACATAGATGTAACGCAGCGCATGCCGGCTGGAAGCGCCAGTTACCGTTACAAGTGAGGAGCGAGCGCACCTCTCGAAGTCTCGAGATACGAGTGATTCAAGTGATCTTTTAATCTCGAGTGATCTGTGGAACAGAAATAGGGGTTCTGGAGTGGCGTCTACATATTTCCTAATGAATAATTAGTGATTTCTAGTAATAGTTTTGTGTGTTTTATATATTTATATTTTTTTTTGGTGAGTTTTTTTTTTCTATATTTGTTCTTTAACTCTGGTGATACAATACGCTGAATAAAAACTTCTTTACAAAAAACACTATAAATTAAAAAATAACTAATTTCTGAAGTCGGTGTCTTGGTTTCTGTATATTTGTTTTTGACAATGACTTCCGAAATTAGTTATTTTTCAATTTACTTATAGTGTTATTGGAAGTCGTTTTTTTTTTGGGAAAAAGTTTTTATTTTTCACTTTTTAGTTGTGAAAAGTACTGTAAGCAAACGACGTCATTTTGTTTACTTTAATTTTTACCCGTAATTTTGGTTCATAAACAAAACCACTAAACCGATTTCGATGGCCCCACAGAATAAACGTGTAAGTAAAAAACGACTACTATTAAGGAAAAAATAAAAACGATAAAACTTGAATAACTGTTGTTTGGTAGTACCTATAAAATATGTAAAGAAAACCCTGCCCGATCCATAAGGATAATACAGGTTAGGTAAACACATGACCAAATATAATATAAAATTTTACGTAATCATCATAGTAACAATACTAATGAAATTTTGAAATAATCTTTTATCCCTGCGAATTAATTCCAACTTCCCCGAAATTGATAATTTTAAAAAAGTGACAACTTTATTTTGACGGTATTATTTAGCAATGCGACCACGTGCCGTGTGCCCTGCCCGCCGTCGCCTGCGGAAGGGTGGTCTAGCACACATGTATTAAGTTACCTCTTTTTGCGGACAGGGTTTTCTTTACATATTGTACAGGGTTAAACAAATTAAAGATAAAAATATATATTATTACATTAGATATATATTAATTTAAACCGTTTTCCGACAATATAAGAAAAATCATTTTATTTTTTTATTCTTGTGGGCTTCTATGAGATCACAGTATAGTTTCATTATGCGGTTATTCGTGTAAAATAAACAATCCGATTAAATACCTTAGGAAGCAATGTAATACTTTAATTATAAATAAAAAATATTTTAAAACTTTCATTGACACATTAAGAATAAAAATTGTATGCTTTATCAACATGAATAAACGTGCAAGCTGCTATTATATTTAATAAACTAGAAGAAGTGCACAAGTTTTCTGAAAAGGTTTGCTTGTTTGCTGCACGTTTATTCGTATGAACTCGGGGACCCAAAAAGCGTTTAACAATAGCATATACCTACTTTTATACTTGTAATATAATCGTTGAGTGAATCGTTGAGGAGTTCCCTAGCCTGTCTCCCGGCTCCATCATCAGATCTACTTCAGGCCCTTATTAAATTGTAGTGCTATAAAATAATTAATGAAAAAATTTACAAATGCACTAGCCATTCCTACAATTTTTTAAAGTTCCCATTGATTTTCTGGTCTTCCACTTCAGATGTTTCATGGGACTACTCTGGGAATGTCTTCTTTCCAACAAAAAAATATTTATTAAAATCGGTTCATAAACGACGAAGTCATGCGAACAACATAAAAAAGCATATATACGGTCGAATTGAGTGACCTCCTCCTTTTTGAAGTCGGTTAAAAACTAAATCTTTTTTTTTTCAATTTGTTTCTACATATTACTTTGAATGTTGTAATAATTTTCGCATAGCAATAAAACTCTGATGTGCAGCAATGACCCCTCGCCAGTTATCAAATTAACTGTTAGGTTATCTTAGCTCTTACACAACTCTCTTCTTTAAATTACATTTACAAGCAATAAAAATTATCGTCATTTTAAATCACAAATCGCGGTCACAAATATAGATCGTGATATTTCTCGGTAGTAGGCCATAACATCGGCTGCCGGCAGAAGTTACCACCCACCAGACAAAGTTTTGCCGCCAAGCGATTCGTCGTGTTCCGGCATGATGTCTGGTGAAGCCGTACGGAGGACGGATCTGAGCAGTTGTGTTGAGATGTGTGCCGGGTACGATGCGCCAAATGTTGTTGTGTCAGGAGTTTGGTCGTGAAGAATCTACAGATCAATCGCCAAAAAATAATTGCATCTTCATCTGGAGATTGATCAGCATCGTTGGTCGTGTTGGTCTTGGGTTTAACATTGCATCAACTGCCGTCATCCTTGATATTCCTAAGTTTTTTAAGTGAATAGACTTAATAAACTAGTGCGCTTTACCATCAACGATTGCATCACTGCTTACCATCAGGCGGGATTGCAGTCAAGCACTAGTTTATAATTAATAAAAAAAAAATTGGTCGTTTATTACCATAGACTAAAAGAGAAAAGATTGCAATTATTTTTTGCGGACACTTTTTCTTTGTGCGTAACGCCTCTTTGGTAATATGGCATTAAAATGACATCACAGTCGGCTCATCTGTCAAAGTAGGCGTCTTCTACCCATAGATGTAGGATTTCATTGCTACACAACTTCTACCAGACATTGATATTGACATTGCTGAATAAATAAATGCAGAAGATTGAACTGATAAATTAAATTCGATCGCCCTGCATTGTATTGAAATGACTACATTTTATATGTATAATGTATATCTACAAGTTGGTGTAGGATAATTTCTTTCTACTTTATCTCGAATTCAACTAAATCCAAATCATTTATTTCAAATAGGCACTAAAAGATGACTTTGAACGTCATCATTTGACTAATTCTTGTTTTTTTAAAAACTATCGCTTTTTATTGGCATTGGGGAAGAATTGGCAAGACACTATACAGCTAGTCTTTTAAAAATTCTTTACATTATTTTGCTTAAGAACAGGCAACAGCACATCGATGTGCTATTGTACTTTATTAAGAGTCTGTAAAATTTCTTCAATACATTTCCAACTTTATTCATAAACAACTAAAGCTCAAGGTTGATTGCGAATATTTGACGGTTTTAGGTAGCTTGACCTGCTGTCGTCCGTACATTAATTTATATCTACATACATAATTTTTTAAAGACGATTTACCCAGAATAAAATGACTATACCAGAATTGGTACAATAAAATAAATATAAATAAATACATAAATATACAATATGTAAAGAAAACCCTGTCCGATCCGTGAAGGTATTGTTAGGTATCGATAACTGATTCTAATAATGGATACAAAGCCGGTCTAAACTTAAAAAAAAAATCCCCCTAAAAATAAATATTATTTTGCAAAAAGAGGTAACATGTGCAGTACAATACATGTGCGGTAAGCAACCCTAACGCGGGCGGCGGGGGGCAGGGCACGCGACACGTGGTCTCATCGCTATTCGCTCATAATAAACCGGTGTTGTATTTTTTTTTTAAATTACCAAATTTCGGGGAAGTTGGAATTAATTCGCGGGAATAAAAGATTATTTCAAAATTCATTAGTAGGTATTGTTACTATGATGATTACGTAAAATTTTATATTATATTTGGTCAAGTGTTTACCTAACCTTTATTGTCCTTATGGGTCGGACAGGGTTTTCTTTACATATTGTATACGGACAAATCACACAGATTGAGCTAGCCCCAAAGTAAGTTCGTATCCCGTAAAGTTAGTATCCCTTAACACAAGTCTCGAACTTACTTTGGGGCTAGCTCAATCTGTGTGATTTGTCCGTAAAATAGATTTATAATAGATACATATATAGATAAACATCCAAGACCCAGGCCAATCAAGAAAAGATCGTTTTACATCATGACCTGGCCGGGGACCGAACCCAGAGCCTTCACATCGCAGGCAGGCGTGTTGACCGCTGCGCCACGGAGGACCCCAATGAAGCAAATGACAATGCATTTATTATTTACCACCTACAAACATCATAAGTATAAAATCTCATTAAGCTTTAATCGGAAATCTGCTGTACTCTCTAGCGACTCCCTAAGCTGAGGTTAGTACCCCACAGGGGGTGCCCTTAATGCGTAGTCGCCTTAATTTTAATTTAGTTTTAAGTGCCCCTGGCTGGAGGCTTTAATTTTACTTAAGGCATGATGTCTGTTGAAGCCGTACGGTGGACGGGTCTGAGCAGTTGTGTTGCGATGTTTGCCGGGTACGATGTGCCTAATTTTGTTGTGACGGGAGTTTGGTCCTGGTGGGTCTCCAGATCAATCCTCTGGCGTGGCATCGTTGGTCGTGTTGTTGGGTTAAACATAGCATCACCTCGCTCAACTGCCGTCTTCCATCCTATTCACTCAGTTTTTGAGTGAATAGGCTTAATAAGCTAGTGCAATTTACCATCAACGATTGAATCACTGCTTACCATCAGGCGGGATTGCAGTCAAGCACTAGTTTATAATTATTAAAAAAAGGCATCCACAGGAAAGTCCTGTTAAGTAGTCACGGCCTCTAATAGTCAAGTGCGAGATGCCATATCAAAAAACAAAAAGATCGGGAATTTATCAGTTCGGTTCGTAGTGATATTGTTGAACTACTTACTGGTCTATCTTATCCTGCTTTGTGGTGTCATGTACCTGTAATTTGAGTATCATCATCATCATCCCAGCGTTAATCCCAGTCGCATCCGAAGCCTTTTCAGCTTTGGAGTCTGGGGTCCGCTTTTACCAGTCCAACTGCTGATATGGCTAAACTTCAACATTTTCCGTGAAGCGACTGCCGTCTGACCTCCACAGCCCGAAGGCGACATCGAAGCATTGCAGTTAGACCAATTGTTGGACTTTTGAGGGCTCCAACAACCCATAACGACTGCCACTAGATGTACGTATGGCAACCGGGACCAACGGCTTAACGTGCTTTTCGAGGCACGACCAGACCAATGCAAATATTCATATTCATGCATACAAATATTTGCACTGTGCGGGGATCGAAACCGCGCCTCCTTGCGCAACGTTGAACTACTGGTCTAGCTTATCCTGCTGTGTGGTGTCATGTACCTGTAATTTGAGTTTAAACAACACATATTGCTTATGTCATACAATAAGGTTTAGCCATGTTCAATGCCATAGTATATACAGATGACGACCACTCCCATACATTCTTATAGTCAATGCTATATTCATCATAATCTAATACATTCAAAATTCAAATTAATCCTAAAGAAAATCAATCATGTGCATATGTTTTTGATTAAACAATTAAATAATTATGGATGTGGCAGTCCTACACATTTGTATTGACCTACTAAAGCCTTTTTTTTCTTTTTAGTGTGGATGGGAAAATCATCTAATGACTTCTCCCGCTCTGGGCGGAGCAAAAAGGCGTGTCAGACTCTTACTGACTAAAACCCATCAGTGTTCCTTCACTTACCTATGCGCCAGGGCCACGGTTTCTTTTTAACGGTACCTACCATCGCCACAAAAAAACAATGCATCAAACTGACGTCATACAAATTCTACATCTCGCAAGCAGAGTTTGCCGTGCAATTAACATACCAACTTCAACCATTGGTCAAGTGCCCGCCAGACATAACACCCGTCTGGTCGGAGGATGTTTTTCTATGGAGCATGACAGAACAAGCCGGTTTCCGAAAAGACTTCAGCACAGTAGACCATATACATACGCTGCGGCAGGTTATACAGAAGACCGAGGAATATAACCTACCCCTTTGCTTGGCGTTTGTGGACTACGAAAAAGCCTTTGATTCGATCGAGACCTGGGCTGTACTGCAGTCTCTCCAGCGGTGCCAAGTAGACTATCGGTATATTGAAGCGCTGAAGGGTTTGTACGAAAACGCCACCATGTCAATCCGAATACAGGACCAGACCTCGAAACCAATACCTCTGCAGCGTGGTGTCAGACAGGGAGATGTTATCTCCCCGAAACTGTTCACCGCTGCATTGGAGGATGTCTTCAAGGTTCTGGACTGGAAAGGACTGGGCATCAACATCAATGGCAAGTACATGACACACCTTCGGTTTGCTGATGATATCGTAGTTATGGCTGAGACCGCGGAGGACCTGAGTACAATGCTCGATGACCTCAGTAGAGTCTCCGAGCGAGTCGGTCTTAAAATGAACATGGACAAGACGAAAGTCATGTCTATTGCCCATGTTGTACCGACTCCTATAAAGATTGGAGACTCTGTTCTCAAAGTTGTTGACAGTTACGTGTACCTGGGACAAACTATCCAGTTAGGAAGGTCCAACTTCGAGAAAAAGGTCAATCGTCGAATCGAACTCAGCTGGGCTGCTTTCGGGAAGCTACGTAAAATCTTCTCGTCTGAAATACCGGAGTGTCTCAAGACAAAAGTCTTCGACCAGTGTGTGTTGCCAGTGATAACTTATGGAATTGAGACGTGGTCGCTAACAGTGGGCCTTATAAGAAGGCTCAAAGTCACTCAAAGGGCAATGGAGAGGGCTATGCTTGGGGTTTCACTGCGCGATCGAATCAGGAATGAGGAGATCCGCAGAAGAACGAGAGTAACCGAGATAGCCCGAAGAATTACAACACTAAAGTGGCAGTGGGCTGGACACATTGCCCGTAGGACCGATGCCCGATGGGGCCGACGGGTTCTCGAGTGGCGACCACGAACCGGATGACGTAGCGTGGGTAGGTCCCCGACAAGGTGGACCGACGACCTGGTGAAGGTCGCAGGAAACCGCTGGATGCCGGAGGCCCAGGACCGGTCGTCGTGGAGAACCTTGGGGGAGGCCTATGTCCAGCAATGGACGTCTTTCGGCTGAAATGATGATGATGACTGAACTTTACTCCCTGTTCATACACACATTCACACCTTTCTTCCCTTTTCCGTCATACCTCGACATCACATATCTTAAATTTTTTTGTTCCAGTGCAAGCTCGGTTTCTCACTATATTTTTCTTGGCTGTTTTAAAAGGAGTGGTAAGGGAGCGTTCAAGTATTACATAACGGAATTTTTGAAGATTATTGACTCTCTTCCCCCCCTGTAATGCATCGTAACGTTTTTCTGTACCCCCTCCCCCTCCCCTTCTCTAAACGTTACGTAACACTGAAGTGATAAATTTTATCCTGAAGTCGTAAAAGGTTATGTAATACTTTTTACACTTGGTCTAGTTTTAATTTACTAAATAACATTTTTTTAGAAACAATGTTATGTAACGTGCTATAAGAAAGACCCCCTCCTGCCCTTGTAACGCGTCATAACGTTTTAATAACCCCCAATAGCGTTACGTAATACTTGAACGCTCCTTAACGAAATAATTTAAAGATAGAAACCCGCCAGTTTTGATTCTAACCCACGGCTTACAGTCCATAAGTTACTTCCTTACACAACTTGCTAAATCCAGGAAATGCAAAAACGAATTGCAAAACTCACTTCCACGTAAAATGTATTATTTATAATATTGTTTTCAGATTACAACATATTAAACAAGTACCGTTCGTGCTAAAACATAACCCATATTATAATATTATGGGTGAATAGAAATTGAGAAATCTTGAAAGTTGTATCCTTGTGCCTATCCTTAGAAGTAAGTTACTTGTGCACCGGACCAGAGGCGTGACGCTAATGATACCCAAACCTGAGTATCATACAACTTGATTATGATATGAAGCGTGCTTTTCAAAGAGGAACATATTTTAGGAAAGAAGTACCTACGCCGGGAGGACAATTTTGAGGAGAGGCACAATTTTTTGAATTTGTTTGTGGTTTCGTCCAGTTTTACCAGTAAATACCAATCTATACTAATATATAAAGCTGAATAATTTGTTTGTTTGTTATAACGCGCTAATCTCAGGAACTACTAGTCCGATTTGAAAAATTATTTTTGAGTTGGATAGCCCATTAATCCAGGAAGGCTTTTAAAATAGTCACTCTATTTGACCATAACTACATAATAGATAGAAATACATCAATAAAATATACATATCAGTTCTGTCACATGTGATGTCGCGACGATCCCAAAAAATTTGAATAAGGACAACAGCATGATGATTTAATTTTTGTCTCCCTCTGCTTGTGATGGAATATTAATGTAGAAATGTGCCTACTAACTGCACCACAAGGTTCCGTCTGCATAAGTAGAATAACAAAAAATAAAAATAAAATCTGCTAAAGGTTTACAACCGATTGCAAGATAAACAAGGAAAAACATATGTTAATTCTGGTTATAAACCATCTGTGTGCCAACTTTCATCCAAATCAGTCCAGTAGTTTTTGCGTGAAATAGTAACAAACTTACGTATTTCAAGTTTATAATATTACCTAGCAAGAAAAGTTTTTCATTACAAACGTAAACTATAATAAACAAAAGAAATATTGCACAACACGATACTCTGATAAAATTAACAAAAGAAATATTGCACAACACGATACTCTGATAAAATTAACAAAAGAAATATTGCACAACACGATACTCTGATAAAATATCAAAAGAAATATTGCACAACACGATACTCTGATAAAATAAACAAAAGAAATATTGCACAACACGATACTCTGATAAAATAAACAAAAGAAATATTGCACAACACGATACTCTGATAAAACTAACATAGATCTAAGGACCTATCTCAATTTTTCAAACTGAAAAATGAATCATCCTTACTAATATTATAAATCGGAAGAAGAGTTTGTTTGCTTGTTCCGCTTTCACGCCGCAACTACTGAACCGATTGTTTTAAAATTTTGCAGACATAAAGGTAGAAGTCCGGATTAAATATTAGGGTACTTTTTATCACGGAAAAAAATACATTTCCGAGGGAAATCTAAAAAGCGCGATATAACAGAATTTCACGAGGGCGTAGCCGCGGGCGGAAAGCTAGTAATGTAATAAACAGTCCCCATCAAGATGGCTTCTAGACAAATAACTGAACTCAGTGAATTACTTCCAGATTAAATTCATATGCTTATGCCAAGCTTACTTGAAATGAATTGCTATCAAGTGCTATACCTCATAAAGTTATAACATGTGGTATGAGCCAGTGCGCAATAACTCTGATTGTTAATCTGCCTTTGGCTTGCCTTTTCTGTATGCGCAATATCTTGTAATATTTGTTGAAGTTGCGTACAGCTTGGAACAAATCCTTAGTAATCTGGAAGTTACGTATTTACAAATTTGGTTGTAATTATGGTCTGCAGGCGAATAGGGATGTATTCAAGGTATGAAAATCAAAAAAGAAATATTAGTCCGCCTTATAGATAATAAAAAAATTAAGACCCGTATTTTTTATTTTGTCGAAATTACCAAAAACTACTGAGATATAGCGTATTAAAGTTACGGAGTGAGGGCTAATTACGTTACGCCGTGGTATATTTTCTACCACGGCATGACGTAATGCGACATTTTTTATAAATCTATCTGATGGACATTAAAATATTTTTAAGGATACACAACCCAATTGTGTAACACACTATCAGTAGCAATGTGTTTCATTTTGAAAGTTCAACAACATCCATTGCGTTATTTACGTTGTTGAGCAGATACATTTGCGAACATAGGGAACAATGGATTAGCAATATACAGGCTTTCCTAGTTTGGGGCCAATGCAAAATCTCTGTAATCTTTTGAGCAATAAAGTTTATTATTATTTGTTTAAATGATACCAACTGATAGTAATACTGCGTTACTCAATTAAGGTGCTGGTCTAACTCCTCGACCTATTAACCAATAATGGCTGTTAATGGCTAATTTAGTAAATGATACAATGATTTTTATAATCTTCTTTTTTATACGTTACTAGCGGCCGCCAGCGACTTCGTTCGCGTGGAGTTAATTATGCTCCACTCCTATTTGTCGCAGCGTGATGTTATATAGCCTAAAGCCTTCCTGGATTAAAGGGCTATCCAACGCAAAAAGAATTTTTCAAATCGGACCTGTAGTTCCTGAGATACTCAAAAAAACTCTTCAGTTTTATATGTATATTAGTACTTATAGATAAGTATAGTATCTCGATTATTCGAGATCCTTCCGAATCCAGTGCCCCCCCTTGTCTAACAAACTTTAAATAACAATCTGAAGGATTTTTGAAGAAATTTGTAATTCAATCGAAATGAACCAAAAACCCTCTTGCCTTATTCTATTAATAACAGAACCATTTAATTAAAATACACTATAAAATCTTCCCCTTTTTTGTTCTGAATGGAAAATCGTCAAATAACTTCTCCCACTCTGGGCAGAGCGGAAGGGCGTGTCAGACTTTTACTGACTAAAACCCACCCGTCTTTCTTCACTTACCTGTGCGCCGGTCACGGTTTCGTAAATCTCAGCCCCCTTACGCGCTGATAAATCAAAGAACAAAACTGCGACATTAATAAAAATGTACATAATCTAAAGCCCACAAAGATCTAAGCATCAAAAAAAACCATAACAAAAATAATATTCCTAAGTAAAACCATTTCTTTATTGATATCCTCGAAACTCACCACAATATTGTGGTTGACTAACACAGCAAACTCGTATTTCCTTCAAAGAATGTGACATTAAAAATACACCTAGATAGACTAGATGTATTTTTAATGTCACATTAATATGCAGCAATGAGAACATAAGAAAATTATTTCTTACTCTACGCCATTACAAGCTAACCACACCTGCGGTTTTCCATGCGTGTAATGTTACATGAAGGACTCAAATCACTGCGTCAGCTAATCGCCCACCTGTGAAATGATGTAATGTATAATCCATACTAATATTATAAATGCGAAAGTATCTCTGTCTGTCTGTCTGTCCGGCTTTCACGCCAAAACTACTTAACCGATTGTAATGAAATTTGGTACACAGATAGTCTAGAGCCTGAGAAAGGACATAGGCTATATAACATCCCACTATGACCAATAGGAGCAGAGCAGTAACAAAAAATGTTGCGAAAACGGGGGCAAACGCGGACGTACATTTTGCTCCCATTATTTCAACAGGCGCTTATTTTATATCAACACGCGGAATGAGTCGCGGGCAACAGCTAGTGTATAATATAGTACAAAACTGATTTATTTTATCTGTAATGTCCTGCAATTAGAGTAAATTACTCTAGATCAGTGGTTCCTGACGTGGGGGTAATTACCCCCGGCGGGGTAAAACGGAGATTCTAGGGGGGTAATACAGGATGGAAACCGCCACAATCGCACAAAATCCAGAAACCGTCTGAATGTTGAGCATGACATGAGATGCGCATTAAGAGAAACCGAATCTAATGTTGTCAAACTTTCGAATGCAAAACAATTTCAACCTTCACATTAGATAACTCCGAGATTTATAATAATTATAAATTATTTTAAATTAACTAGGGGCAAACTCAATTCCCTTACTTGTTCACAGGGGTAGTGACATTAAAAAGGTTAGGAACCACTGCTCTAGATTCTGTACATTGGGGATGTTTATGTTTAGAGGGGGCACATATTGAGAAGGTTATATATCTATGTGCATATTTGTTGGCTGAAATGGAGATGATGAAGTTGATAATGATACCTATCCGACATAGCCGGTTACGGTTCCTGGACTCATAATTCTCATAAGAGCAAATCAGCGAAACGTCAACACTGCATTCATTTTTGCTGTATTCATAGTCTGCTAGGGTTGTATCTAGTTCTCAGAGTGGTGCTGACAATACGACAATAAATTAAACATCGTGTACCTCAACACATTCTCAGTCTATCTATAAAAAATCATATAAATATGTCCATTAGTTTAGTCACAGGAAATTATTTTTCATTTTTTACATTTTCTGCATGATGTACATGTTGATGAGGTAGCGCCATGGTAGCGCTTACAGGTTAATGAGCGCGGCATCCTGCGGTACCAAACTTTAATAATAATCGCGCTGTCGCCGTTCTGAGGTCAGTGAACCAATATTTTTAAAGGATGTTCTATTCCGTTTGCAATTTTATGCGAATTAGTTCGTTTCAAATTTTATTTTTGTTGCTAGGATTTTTTCTATGGTTTAGGATAATTCTTATGAACCAGCATTGTTCGTGTTTTCATTTATTGTCGTATTGTTAGCACCACTCTGTATATATGTCGGCGTCATCGCGTCAGCGACAGCGGAGCGGCAGGGTCGTCAGCATCTTGGTGTAGTTGTAAAGGTGGTCCATTTCGTAGGTGAATTTTGAATTAAATCACGACGTGTAAATATACCCTCCAATCTTGACAATTACAACATATACACGCAAACCGACAGTTTCGCCGCGGAGAAGTGTCGATGCAAAGTGACCGTTCGACAGTCCCCACTTTCCATAACGACTCTGTCCATGTGCCGCCGTCACAAAATAACATCACAAGCGTTTGCCCCACTACTACGTAAATCAAATGAGAAGGTTGTTAAAGTTATAGCGACGATCTCCGACATATATGTGTATACACCTTTAAGGACAATTCCCGTAATTAAAAGCATTCAAAATCTAATAACTTGTGTTTCACGCGTGCTTCAAAGAGATGTCAGCACATGGTGACGGGGTCCACGAAGATCGATGCCTAGGCTAGGGTTGCAGGTTGGTTGAAAGAGAAACCTTGGGCCTGGCGCACAGACAAGTGAAGGAACTCGTGGGGGTTTTAGTCAATAAAAGTCTGACATCATTCCGCACCGTCCAGAGCGGGGGAGATCATGTGATGATTTCCCATACATACAAAAAAAAGGCCTGTAGAAAGTCTGTCTTCCAGTCGTAGCTAAGAACAGATAATTTTACTGCACATGTTATGCTCTTGACATAATCGCCTCATTGGAGTGAACAGTGAGTTCCACAACTGATAAACATTACTTCAAAACAAAAAAAAAATCGTCAATCAAGTGGGTTTCTTCGTGGGAACAACATTTTTAAACCACAGAACTAAATTATTATATTTCTTAGTTAAATCAGAAAACTGTAGAAATTCCATTGGTTTAACTTCATACGTATTTACTCACTGGACCGTCCCTACGTAAAAGCTGACTATCTAATTATTACTCGTATTCATTCGTGTTAAAAAGTTGCCAATAAAAGACTAGTTAAACGTTCTTTTTGTCTAAAAAAGGCGATAATATAAAACTAAGTAATTATTCCAGAAGTTTGATAGGTACTCTATATTAGACTATACTTTGGCTCTATAATAATAAAAATCAAAATTAACTCATCTTCACAACCTGCCTCCGGCCTTCAACAAACATAAATTCTCAGTCTACACTCAAAAGAAATCAAATCATATTATTTGCGAGAACGGAGGTATAAAACTAAGTTCGTGAAAAATTCAAGTTGATAAACTTTGTCAAAGAATTGACATCCAAAATTTAAATGAATCAATATGATGCTATAGTAATAAAAGGCACATTAATTTAATCACAATTATCAGACAAAATTAAAACTATTATACATTATAAATACAATAAAAATTAATTCAGCCAAGATACACTTAATAGATATTTACGGTTTTAGTTATATAGTAGTCAAAATGAAATTAAAAGCCATTAAAATAGAATTAAAACATCAAAATACAATTATAATGTCAAAATACCAATAAAAAGTAATATAACACCAAATAATTAAAATATTCAAAATTCAATTTATTTCGTTAACTATATATCAAAATAAAAAATGAACAAGTAATAAAAAAATCCACTACATTTTTTTTGCCTTCAGTTAGTGTTTGAAAAGTGTCATTTTTTTCAAATTCCTGTAATTTATTAAATGTGATTTGCTCTGTGCAGATGACATTTTTTCTTCGTAGTGCAGTTTTATAGCCTACACGCACAAAAAGCTGAACTACCTCCAAAAATAACAAAACTTTCTTAAGCACTAAACGTCAACCCGTGACACTAGCGTCACTATTTCATTACACACGCACCTTGCAGCCCTAACACAATGATTTATCGTGCACTTTGACAACAAAATGAAACTGTACATTGCCCGAAGCAAGGCTACAGCAACGTATAGGATATTGTAATAGAGCATTTCTCTTAGAAAGTCTAGCTAAAGTGTATAGGAACGGTGAGATAAAGGCTTAAATTGTTAGGACTTGAGTATACAATATGTAAAGAAAACCCTGTCCGACCCGTAAGGACACTAAAGGTTAGGTAAACACATGACCAAATAAAATATGAAATTTTACCTAATCATCATAGTAACAATACTAGTGAATTTTGAAATAATCTTTTTTTCCCGCGAATTAATTCCAACTTCCCCAAAATTTGGTAATTTTTAAAAAGTGACAACATTATTTTTGACAGTATAATTCTGAGCGAATAGCGATGCGGCCGCGTGCCGCGTGCCCTGACCCTCTTCGCCCGCGCCTTTATGGCCTACCGCACATGTTTTAAGTTACTTCTTTTTGCGAAATAATATTTATTTTAAAAGGGGGATTTTTTTAAGTTTAGCCCGGCTTTGTAGGCATTAGTAGAATCAGTTATCGATACCTAACTACCTTCACGGATCGGACAGGGTTTTCTTTACATATTGTATAAGTTGATTTATAGGTTTTATTGGTGATACAGTTAAGAGTATTGTATTTTCATAAATCAAGGAAATTAATGCTTTGTCTTTTTGCTAATAGAAGACAAAGATATTTTCAAGATTCAGAAAAAAAGCTGCATTCATTCTGGTTCATATATTTCATCAACTTGTCACATAAAGAAACTCCTGTACTATCGCGAATATACAACTGCAGGATTTACATTGTGGGTAATCTGGTTATCTGGTACTTCGACAGAATTAAAAAATAATTAGAAGAACCAATCGGGTTTACACAAACTAGATGGAGACTAAAATGAATTGGATGGATCTCCAGAGTTATAGTTATGCTAATGCTATGGAGAAATAGCTGCAGGAGCCTGCTAGGCATAGCGAGCTAATTCTAGTGCCGCAAATGTAGAAGCCCTATGATGTGAAAGCGGCCCTACGATGTCGGGCGTGACTTAGATGTTGCAGGTCGTAGTGTCAATCCCCGTCAGGCGCATTACTTTGTGTACTTTATTTCATCACCACTGCTCTCAAAACGGTGATGGAAAACATCGTGAATTTCAACGACATGTGACATCTACCAACCCGCACTGGGCCAGCGTGGTAGATTACGGCCTACATGCCTGTGTCCCAACAGTGAGAACATAATAGGTTGATTATATAGTATGTATGTTAATGTAGAACCACCCGAGGCACGTCTCATGTGGAATATTAGTCTTTTTTTTTTTTTTTATTAGTTATATACTAGTGCTTGACTGCAATCCCGCCTGATGGTAAGCAGTGATGCAATCGTTGATGGTAAAACGCACTAGTTTATTAAGCCTATTCACTCAAAAAAACTGAGTGAATAGGAAGGAAGACGGCAGTTGAGCGAGGTGATGCAATGTTTAACCGAACAACACGACCAACGATGCTGCGCCAGAGGATGATCTGGAAACCCTCCACGACCAAACTCCCGACACAACAACATTAGGCACATCGTACCCGGCACACATCGCAACACAACTGCTCAAGACCCGTCCACCGTACGGCTTCACCAGACATCATGCCGGAACACGACGGATCGCTTGGCGGCATGACTTTGTCTGGTGGGTGGTAACTTATGCCGGCGGCTGATGTTGTTGCCTACCACCGAGAAAAAGTGTCAGTAAGAGCCCGACATAACCCTCCATTCTCCGTACACGGATACCCCTAAAAAACGGACTAAATGCTAATGTTTCAATCCCGGCTCATTCCACTCTATCTATCGCAATGAATAAATACGCAAAAAGGGTTGGCTTTAGCCTGAGCTTAAAACCTTTTCTCCACTCTACCAATAAATTATGCAATGGGCGCTAAATGTTAAACGATAAGATTAGTATCGATTCAAAATTGACAAGAACTAATTATCTATAGAATATAATGGTTATTTGACAACAATGTTTTACAATTTAGTAACAATGGGAGTCCCTCAGGGGTCAATTCTTGGTCCTTTTTTGTTTCTTATTTACATCAATGACCTGCCGTACCTAATAAAGGATAACCACGATATAGTGTTGTTTGCAGATGACACTTCACTTTTATTTAAACTGAAACGTCAGCAGCAGGTTACTGATGATGTAAATAGCGCGATCTCTAAAGTAGTACATTGGTTTAATGTTAATAATTTACTCTTAAACGAGAAAAAAACCAAATGCATTAAGTTTACTCTACCTCACGTGAGGCAGGTGGAAACTAAAGTGTTGATAAAGGGCGAAGAATTGAAATCTGACGACAGCACGGTGTTCTTGGGTATAACTCTGGATGCTAAGCTTCAATGGGGTTCACATATAGAAAAATTGACAAAAAAGCTAAGTTCTGCTGCATACGCAGTTAGAACAGTTCGTAATTTGACTGATGTTGAGACGGCCCGTTTAGTGTACTTTGGCTATTTCCACAGCGTAATGTCGTACGGCATTCTGTTGTGGGGAAATGCCGCCGATATTCAAACAATATTTGTTTTGCAGAAACGAGCTGTTCGTGCAATTTATAAATTAAGTCCGAGACACTCTCTCAGAGAAAAATTTAAAGAGATTAATGTACTGACCGTGCCGTCTCAATATATTTATGAAAATCTTTTGTATGCTCATAAAAATATAAAATTGTTTAAAAAATACAGTGATGTCCATGATATAAATACTAGGAACAGGCACAAATTTATTGTACCTACAACAAGGCTCAAGAAAATAGGTGGCTCTTTCAGATGCCAATGTATACATTTTTACAATGGACTTCCAGAGGTGGTTCAAGATCTAAGCCTGAATAAATTCAAATCCTTCATTAAACGTAAGTTGTGTCAGAAAGCATTTTATAGTGTGAAGGATTATATTGAGGACAAAAAGGCTTGGGCTTGAGCTGCGTCCGATTTCTATACAATGATTGTTCTTTGATTTTTCCTCTTGTAGTTTTAATATGTAATTGTTTATGTTATTTATTCAAAGCCTGTATTACACACTATGTAGCCAAGCATATTGTACGTTACGGAATTGTATCGCTGACAGAGGTGTTCGGCACTTGTACAGCTGCACAGGAGCTAAACTTTCCACAGATTCGGGAACACTGTTGGAGCTGCTGAACCTTGGACAAAACCATCTTAGCATTGTGTAGATTCAATTTCTTAGTATTGTATAATTGCATGGCAAACGTGTGAGCACAATGTACGAATGTGCTGTAAGGCATTTATTTGTTGGGTTAGTCTTTTTTATTGACTTAATTGTGCTCTGGCTGTTGAGAGTATGTCATGCTCACTCAAATGTCTCGCTGATGGTGGCGTGTGTTTTGGGTCATTGGGTTCCCTTCGATATGGTTGAGCTGAATGATGCTGATCCATACGTCATGTTCGTGAACGGACGCCGTCGGAGGGACTGGTCATCTCTTAGCTGCCACGGCGTATTTTAATTTCTGAATTGATTTTTGTATGTTTTCCATAATGGACGCTCTCAGCGTACAATATATTTCTGCATCGTTCTCACGCGGTTGATTTCAACATGAATGATGTAATCAAATATTTGTAACAATAGCTTAAAAATTTAAAAGAGTGTCCATGGAGTTTCTTGCCCGTTCTTCTCCATAGGTACCTACTCTTTGGAATGGGCGACTAGCTTCATCTAATTGACTGACCGACCTTCTGACAATTCAAAAGTGCCTGTAACTGGTTTATTTGAAATAAATGATTTGATTTGATTTGATTTGAACAGACATTCGAGGACCCAATAGATTAATGAATAGCAAATTGGGTCAGGCAAGTACCAATGTAACTTTTCTAAGTTATAAGTACTTTCTAAGTATATCTTGGACACCAATGACTGATTTAAAGGCGAAGGAAAACATCTTGAGGAAATCTGGACTTTAATAAAGTCTGAAATCGCCAACCCGCATTGAGCAAGCGTGGTGATTACTCAATCCTTCTCTGTATGCGAGGAAACCTGTGCCCAGCAGTGGGACGATAAAAAGGTTGTTGATGATGATGAAGACGTCTATAGCGACAAAGGTCGAGATTCTGGAACACATAGATGAAAGTAAATTATTACTTTTCTTTTTTTTTTTGAGCCTATATTATCTTATTCTTCGTTAAGAACGAGTCCAGATCATTCGTCACACCAGCGTTACTTAAGCCTTCTACGGAGGCTTCTGTCTTCTTTCAGGCACCCACTGTGTGACGACTTTGGGGCATTTGTCTGGTTGTATCCTACAAGAGTGAAGGGAACCTCATTTTTTATAATCCCACTGCTGGGTACAGGCCTCCTCTCAGACAGAGAAGGATTATTCTTCTATCCCACTTCCTTCTTTCCTTGAAAAGGGTTATACTAATCTCTAGTATTAGCAACATGGTACAGAAAAGGAAAAAATGATTCGCCCGTTCCGAGCAAATTTATTTCGCTTATATTACGGCTGAATATTACGATAATTTAGCCTCAGGACTAAACTCGGTTAGTCTAAATACTAACACGTGTGCAGCTATGTGAGTGGTGATTAATTTTAAGTTTACCTAAGAAATCTACCTGTTAT
The DNA here is from genome assembly GCA_017933935.1 of Sesamia nonagrioides. NCBI lineage: Eukaryota > Metazoa > Arthropoda > Insecta > Lepidoptera > Noctuidae > Sesamia > Sesamia nonagrioides. The sequence continues at coordinate 24,010 of JADWQK010000795.1, read as the reverse complement.
TAATTGGTCGCCAATGCATGTAATCGTGTCAATGTTTTCATTGAAATTAATTGTTGTATTTAATTAAGGCCAAATATGTCATGGCGAAACGATAAATTAAGTCTGGAATGAAGGAAAGTCCTTCTGATTTAAACTATACTGTATAAACACGCATAAGTAATTTCCCGATAGCACTTGTGACGTCACAACAGTCGAGTGAATAAGCCACTTGTCGACTGCATCATTAATTACCTTCACGTGAAAATAGAGATAAACAGCAATTTTAACATAAAAAAAATTGACTGGTGAAATTATGCCATCATCTGTCAAACGTTTTCTTTACAATTTTGGAGTTGGATTCCAGTCCAATCCAATAAAGCTGAATACCAGTATTTTACATGGAGTACCTGCCTATCTGATCTGACCCACAACCCAGTAACTGGGTCATACCACCTCTTGGTAAGACTGGTTCTCAGAGTTTCGGGCTTTTGACAACACGTAACAACTGTCACAGACCCACAAATTACAGCTAGATATACAAACACGTTTAAACAATAAAATTTATTTCTTACTCTTTACATAAATTTCACAAAAATATTTTTCGACGACCATTTGGTAATTTGCTTAATACATAACCATAAGTCATATCTCAATAGTACTCATTCGTGCCAAGTCGTGTTACAATGACCATTTCCACACGGGTAAACCGCACTACAATGAAACTTTTTTTATGGCTGTTGCATCAAAAATCAACATATCATTATGCCAAAAAGCGCGCGTATTTGTGTCACAACTAATCATCGCATGTTATTAGGCTGTATGGATGATTGCCTTTGCCTTACATTTGTGGGATTATAACAACAAAACAACATTGCGCGGATTGCGCGCGCCGCGCTATTTTCTCAACATTGACGGTTTTTTGTACCTATATATTTATTTCAAGGTCAAGAAAAGTTTTGTATGCCACTGTCGCAAACAGCTATTGTAATACTCGTGCTGATCTATTGTGCCACTCAAGTTCGCTTCGTGGCACAAACTATCACTCGTATTACAATAGCTATCATTGCTTGACAGTGGCATAAATAACTATTTATTAATGACCAATCCCATTTCTACTTTCAGAATAATACGTATCAATTAAATGTTTAGAGTAGAAATATCTTTATAAAATGGCGCCGATTCTGTTGTTCACAAACTAAACTAATTTTAAGTTAACTGCATCTTTTACTTTATATTTCATTAAGAAAAGGACAGAAGATAAAATGTCAGTTTAGACCTGTCAAATTAGTGCGCTCCTGACGTAAACTGGCATATTTTTAGTCGCCATGTTTATTATCGCGTTTAAACTGTCTATGGAGTACTTATCTTAATTTGACAGGTCTAAACTGACATTTTATCTTCTGTCCTTTTCTTAATGAAATATAAAGAAGAAGATGCAGTGAACTTAAAATTAGTTTAGTTTGTGAACGACAAAATCGGCGCCAGTATTTGTTTTTTATTAACAAGTCAGACAAAATTATAAAAGCTCGATAACCCTCTGATTTTGACCCCTAATTAACCGGAGTAGATTTCGATGAACTGTGTGGACCGATGGATCGTGTTTTATGCGCGTCTCCGTATAAGGTCATTGTATGAAATGAATTTTGAACGGCGTGATTTTCGACTGGCGCCGGCGCCGCGGCGCTCGGACGCGTCCAGCGTTTGTCACATCTCTTGAGTTGTATGTAAGTACTTTCTAAGTATATCTTGGACACTAATGACTGATTACGACAGCCTCCGTGGCGTAACGGTAGAGAACGCGGCCGCGGCCGTCGCGCAAGGAGGCGCGGGTTCGATCCCCGCACAGTGCAATTTGCAATGGTCTGGTCGTGCCTCGGAAAGCACATTAAGCCGTTGGTCTCGGTTGCCATACGTACATCTAGTGGCAGTCGTTACGGATTGTTGGAGCCTTCAAAAAGTCTAACTATTGGTCTAACTGCAATACTTAGATATCGCCTTCGGGTTATGGAGGTCAGATGGCAGTCGCTTCACGGAAAATATCTAAGTTTAGCCAAAATCAGCAGTTAGACTGGTAAAGCGGACCCCAGACTCCAAAGCAGAAACCTACGGATGCGACTGGGATTAACGCTGAGATGATGATGATGATGACCAATGGCTGATTAAAAGTTGAAGTAAAACACATTGAGGAAACCTGGACTTTTAAATCTGAAATCGCCAACCCGCATTGTGCAAGCACGGTGATCACACTCAATCCTTCTCTGTATGAGAGGAGACCTGCTCATTTTGAATTGTTCTAAGGCACTCTGTAGATTCCGGGCGGAATCGTATCTGATGTCGCGAATGTAACCAACTTTTACACACGTGAACTCGTCTCTATACAAACGTTCCAAATTGGGGGTTCAGAAAAGTATCAATTAAATGTTTAGAGTTAAAAAGTCTTCATTAAATTTTTTTTTTTTTTTTTGTTAATAAGTTTTATTTATTAAAAAATAGTGCTCGACCGCAATCCCGAATGATGGTAAGCAGTGCTGCGATCGTTAATGGAAAAGCGCGCTAGTTTATTAAGCCTATTCACTTAAAAAACTTAGTGAATAGGAAGGAAGACGGTAGTGGAGCGAGTTGATGCCCTGTTAAACCCAACAACACGACGAACGATGCTGCCCCAGAGGGAGATTGATTTGGAGACCTCCCACGACAAAAATCCACCACCAAAGTCAGACAAAATTACAAAAGCTCGATAACCCTCCGATTTTGACGCCTAATTAACAGGAGTAGATTTGTTGTTAATGACCTCTAGTACGCCTTTCCAAGAACACATAGAGTTTTCCTATCACCCTGTATAAGATGTCTATAATTATCTTTCTAGTTCTAGTCATTAAACGTATAACTGTTATGAAATTAGCGCACTAGGTCAGTTAGCTTCGTAAACTCGTACTAAACACAAGACAATAACGTTTGAACGGTGTTAAGGTGAACGTCCAGTTATAGCCCCCGGAATTTTCGTTCCGTGAATTCGCATCTCTTCTTCTTCTTCTTTAGCCTATAGATGTCCACTGCTGAACAAAGGCCTCCCCCAAGGCTTTCCACGCCGACCGGTCTTGTGCCCGCGACCTTCACCAGGTCATCGGTCCACCTTGTTGGGGGTCTTCCTTCGCTGCATCTTCCAGTACGTGGCCGACACTCCAGAACCGTACTGCCCCATCGGCCATCGGTTCTACGAGCAATGTGCCCTGCCCACTGCCACTTAAGTTTAGCGACTCGCAGAGCTATGTCGGTGACTTTGGTTCGCATATTCGCATACATTGCAAAAATAGCAAGAAAATTTTGAAATACGCGGACCACAATTGCACATTCACTTAGTCCATTCTATCATCATCAACCTTTTTAACGTCCCACTGCTGGGCACAGGTCTCCTCTCATACAGAGAAGGATTGAGCGTAATGAGCTCGCTTGCTCATTACGAGTTGGCGATTTCAGATTTAAAAGTCCAGGTTTCCTCAAGATCGTTTCCTTCACCTTTTCATCAGTCGAGTTGTTGTCCAAGATATACTTAGACAGTGCATGAATCCAAGAGACTTGTGAGGGAACACTATTTACTTGTCGTTGTGATCTTGTTCAACAAACACTTTTTGGCTAATTTACTTGCTTACCTGTTATGTTCAGTATCTATGTATTTATTTTTGTATATGTATTTGTGTATCTACTTTAGTATATTGTAATAATGATGTTTGCACCAACGACAGTCCCATTTGTGGTTCGGGAGAATCTGTCCATTCTTTGGTTGGCTGGAAGAGATCGCATTAGCGATAAGGCCGCCCATTGTATGTTTTTTGTGTTGAATGTATTTTTTTCTGTGTTTGATTGGTGTACAATAAAGAATATATAAGTAAATAAATACAACTTATAAAAGTTACATTGGTACTTGCCTGACTTGGAATCTTACTCGCACACTCATACTTGAGAGGCTGGTGTTTTAACCACTAGGCCTCCGCGACTTTGTCCGTTCTATAATATCTTCTAAATCATCCTACTTTTTTATAAGGTTTTCTGGGATTTATTACAGCCAGTTAAGTTTTCACACAAAACAGAACAATGGAGCGGTTAGTTAATAGCGATGACGGACTGACAATATTTGGACGGATACAATAAAATACCTGCCACCACGGTAGGTTTTAAGGAGTACACAAACCTTTGTTTAACCCATATCACCTCACATTTTATACAGTCACATCATGGTACACCTGTACCACACTGCTAGAAATGATGTGGTGTACGGTCAGAAAATTATTGACTACTAACGGCCGCCAGCGACTTCGTTCGCGTGGAGTTGGTTATGCCCCGCTCCTATTGGTCGCCGCGTAACATATAGCCTAAAGCCTCCCTGGATTAACGGGCTAACCAACGCAAAAATAATTTTTCAAATCGGACAAATAGTCTCTGAGATTAGCGTGTTCAAGCAAACAAACTCTTCATATTAAAGTATAGATTATGTTCCAACAATTGATACTATAATAAAACCTATATTTAAAAGTTCATTGCTTGTAACACGAGCATATACAATGCCCATAGTGCTTACATTTGCTTATGAAGCATACAAGTTAGTTGTCCAGGTGCTCACATCGTACCTACATAACGTTATCAAATTACTACAGTGAGCATTCACGATTGTAACTCGAAACAGTGTTTATTGTAACAGGAGATAATTGAAAATGTGATTGTATTAATCAGTGGAGTATAATGATTAGCCCCCTAATCGGCGAACACATTTTTGTCAAATGATTGCGACTAGTTGGGACTAATTGGGATGGTTTGGACCGAATGGACCAATCTAAACGATCCCAACTAGTCGCAATCATTTGACAAAAATGTGTTCGCCGATTAGGGGGCATCAGGGTAATTGTGTAACACATTGTCAGTAGCAATGTGTTTCATTTTGACAGTTCAACAACATTCATTGCGTTATTTACATTGTTGAGCAGACACGTTTTCGAACACATGAAGCAATGGATTATCAATATGCTTCAAAATGATTCCAACTGACAGTAATACTGTGTTACGTAATTAGGGTGCTGGTTTTTTTTTTTTTTTTAATTGTTATAAACTAGTGCTTGACTGCAATCCCGCCTGATGGTAAGCAGTGATGCAATCGTTGATGGTAAAGCGCACTAGCTTATTAAGCCTATTCACTCAAAAAAACTGAGTGAATAGGAAGGAAGACGGCAGTTGAGCGAGGTGATGCAATGTTTAACCCAACAACACGACCAACGATGCTGCGCCAGAGGATGATCTGGAGACCCTCCACGACCAAACTCCCGACACAACAACATTAAGCACATCGTACCCGGCACACATCGCAACACAACTGCTCAGACCCGTCCTCCGTAAGGCTGCACCAGACATCATGCCGGAACACGACGAATCGCTTGGCGGCAAGACTTTGTCTGGTGGGTGGTAACTTATGCCGGCGGCTGATGTTGTTGCCTACCACCGAAGAAGATGATTTTGTAATATCAGTGAAAAAGAATACAATTTGAACTTTCACTTAGGGTAGCGCTACATACGGTATCTAAGATAACATTGGACCCGTTTCCCTTCTTTACAAATTTAATTGACATTCAGTTTATCTTTTTCTTTCTTCTTCTTCTTTCAAGGTGAGATTCAACCTCAACTCTTGATCAATGACCTCTGTGGGGTACCACAATTTTGCCAATAACACGTGTAATAAATTATAGAATTCTTTGAAAATTTTATTTCACAATAATGGTGGATATCGCCAATGACAGTTGAAAAAGACAGCCGCGTGAACCGTCTATGAGGAAGGTTTGATGCAAAGTCATGATGTGGCCACTATGCTGCGATATTTCAATATTCTTTATGAATTATTTACTGAATGCACTTTTTACTACATAAATCACGCGCTTTTATTTAGTAAACGACGCTATAAATAATTTTAAAAACAAAACGCTTCGTCCGGATCGTAGTGGTGTTAACAAACACCAAAACACCACTACGATCCGGACGAAGCGTTTTGCCTTCTCCTTTATACCGCGTACATCAAGGGACTGAAACAATTTGCCAGCGGCGGTGTTTCCGTCGGACTACAATTTGAGTGTTTTCAAGGCTAGAGTGAATAGGCTCTTAATAAACTAGTACGCTTTACTATCAACGATTGCGTCACTGCTTACCATCAGGCGGGATTGCGGTCAAGCGCTAGTTTATCCATACTAATATTATAAATGCGAAAGTAACTCTGTCTGTCTGTCTGTCTGTCTGTCTGTTACGCTTTCCCGCCTGAACCCCTCAACCGATTTTGATGAATTTTGGCACAGACAATCTTTAGACCCTGAGAAAGAACATAGGCTACCTTTTATCCCGGAAAAGTTTGATGTTCCCGAGGGAAATCTAAAAAGCGCGATATAACCGAACTCCACGCGGGCGAAGCCGCGGGCGGAAAGCTAGTAATTTATAAAAAAAAGATTAGTTTCATAAACAAAATATATTAAAATGTGTCTAAAACTAATTATTTATTTCGGTAATTAATTTCATGTGTCAATTATTCGCCGTGTGCATTTTTGATATCACTATCAATAAGGTCATGATTTAAACTTGCATTTCGTCGACTCATGCGCGAAAATAAATAATTTAAAATACCTACATAATGTATGTCTGAATTCTGATACTTAGATAAACATATACTGGCCAAGCGCGACCACCGCAACGAGGGTTTCGTCTAAACCTGTATTAAAATTATTTGCAACTAAAAATTTACCGGTTTTGCAATTTTTCTATGCAATACTTTGTACCAAATTTCAGGATCCATAGGAGGTACCCTGTAGGTACCTTCAGCTTTGATTCTCCCTGTGAGTGTCGAAAATTTGCGGCATAAACAACTGTATCTTTTTTCACTGTATTTACGTTGACTTAAAAGTTTATTTTTTTTCACAGCAAGGGATAATAGCCCTGAGTATCATAATTCATACTAATATTATAAATGGGAAAGTGAGTTTCTTTGTTTGTTCCGCTTTCACGCCGTAACTACTGAACCGATTGCTTTGAAATTTTGTAGACGTAAAGTTAGAAGTCCGGATTAAATGATAGGGTACTTTTTATCCCAGAAAAAAGAAAAAAATGTTATTCCCGAAGGAAATCTAAAAAGCGCGATATAACTGAACTCCACGCGGGTGAAGCCGCGGGCGGAAAGCTAGTTTGATATAAATTCCAGCTTGATACCTTCACGCGTTCCTAAGAAAAAGGGTATTGGCAGCCAGACGGACGGTTGGCCGGATTAACTACGAAGTATAAGGGTTCCGTTTTTTTCCTTTTGAGTTACGGAACCCTAAAGAATTACGCGACACACATATTGTTATTCAAATCAACGCAGAAATTGAACACTCAAATATTGTTGTTCCATATAATAATGTCTTTTTTGTTTTGTTTCAGGTGACATTAACAACAAAAAACAAAAAAAATCTCGAGTGTTTAATTCCGTAATGTCATAAATCCCAACTGTCAAACATACAATAGTTCTTTTTTTTTCTCTTGTGATTTTAATATGGATTCGTGCAGAACTATCCAGTGAAAAGTGTTGGTCGTGTGTGTTTGTGAACTAAAGTGAGGTTGAGATAAAATGGAAGCCATGGAACGGAGAGGAAAGGTGGCCGCGATCAGTGCGCTCGTGTTCATCGTGTTTTGGTCACAATGTGAGTATTACCTACCATTTATTTATCACTCTTACAACTGTCCTTACAGGCCTAATGCGACAGTGCAGTTATGCACTAATACTTAAATATACACTAATTGACAGCCTCCGTAGCGTAGCGGTAGCCAACGCGGCCGCTGCGCAAGGAGACGCGGGTTCAATCCCCGCGGAGTGTAAATATTTGTATGCATGAGTATGCATATTTGCACTGGTCTGGTCGTGCCTCGGATAGCACGTTAAGCCGTTGGTCCCGTTTGCCATACGAACATATAATGGCAGTCGTTACGGGTTGTTGGAGCCCTCAAAAGTCCAATAATTGGTCTAACTGCAAATTGCAATGTTTCACGGAAAATGTCGAAGTTTATCCGAATGAGCAGTTAGACTGGTAAAGCGGACCCCAGACTCCAAAACTGAAAAAGCTTCGGCTGCGACTGGGATTAACGCTGAGATGGGAGATCTTTCTTTCTTCTTTCTAAAATATAAATTGACTGACTGATCATTAACTGCACAGTTAGCGCAGTGGTTAAGCTATTGACTGCTGCGCTGCTTGTCGCGGGTTCTTTTTCCGCACGGAACAATTATTTGTATAACCTACAAGTAGTTATTCCGAGCCTGGATGTTTGTGTATGTTAGTTTATATGTTTATAGCCGCACTCACGATACAGGGGAAGTTCCTAATGTGGAGCAAAGATTAAAATAAAAACCGTAAGGGAATCAAATGCGTTATACATAGCACAGCAGTCGATAACTCAGCCACTGCAGTAACTGTGTTGTCATAATTAAATAACCCGGCCACGTATCTCAGCAATGTAATTACCTATAAAATGAGAATAATCTAATCTAGATTACAGTAGGGTATGCACTAGGTCACATGTTTCCGCAATAACTCACGGCTTCCGTGCTAACGTTTACGACAGTTAAGCTTAACGAGACATCTATTTTAGCAGAACGTCAGACTTTTAGCGCCGTTCCAGTTTTATCCGGGGTTAAAACTTGTTCTAGTACTGTGACCCGTTAGTCTCGTACGGTTTTTGGTACTCCTGCATTCTTGTTACCTTTTCGTGTGAATTGATCGGTCGGCAGTTCTGCCAGGTTGGTCTCTGGATCGCAAGCGCTATTCATATATTACTAGCGGCTGTTCGCGACTTCGTTCGCGTGGAGTTAGTTATTTGAACATTTAATTTGAATCCCAAAAGAGTCGATTTCTATACAATATATAAAGAAAACCTCATGCGACCCAAAAGGATAATAAATGTTAGGTATACCCATGACCAAATAAAATATGAAATTTTACGTAATCGTCATAGTGACAATACTAATGAATTTTGAAATAATCTTTTTTTTCCACGAATTAATTCCAACTTCCCCAAACTTTGGTATTTTTTAAAAAAGTGACAATGTACCATTTGTGGCGCAGCGAATAGCGATGCGACCACGTGCTGCGTACCCTGCCCCCCGTCGCCCGCGGAAGGGTTGCCTACCGCACATGAATTAAGTTACCTCGCTTTTTCGAAATAATATTTATTTTTTGAGGGGGATTTTTTTTAAGTTTTGCCCGGCTTCGTAGGCATTGTTAGAATCAGTTATCGATACCTAACAATACCTTCACGGATCGGACAGGGTTTTCTTTACATATTGTAGATACATTATTACACTTCTTCTATTACAGACAATTTCAATTCTCTTACTTCAAAAACATAGGACTTTTATACAAACCCTTAAACCCCTTTTACCTCCATAGGGAACGACTTTCGAAAAAATATAGGGCTATCGAACGAAATTTTTTTTAAATCGGACCGGCAGTTCCTGAGATTAGCTCGTTCAAATAAACAAACTCTTCAGCTTTATACATATATTAGTATAGATGGTGGTAACTCCCCGTACGACGGGTCGTCCGATGATGCAACGGTGATGGGGGAATTAAATCATGCAATTCCCTCAACTTACCTCGCGCGGGTGAAACCGCTGGATGCAACTAGTAGTACTTTAATTACGAGTTTAAGTAAGTACGTATTTCAGACACTGAGATCAGCAGTGTCATTAATTAAGTCTGCAAAAGATAGAACAAGTCACTTTGCGTAAAAGTCAAATGGCTTCAAGAACTCATGAATAAAAACCCCGGTGCAGACTAAAAGTACTTGAGAAAACCCGAATAATAACCGGTACTCTCTAAAGTCATCCATAAAGATGAAACTCTTTAGAGAGGTATAAAGGGGAGCAGTGGTGGAACAGCCGTGACTTACAAGTTGTAGGTCGTAGGTTCGAATCCCATCAGGCGCTATTTTGTTATTATAATTTATAAACTAGCGCTTGACCGCAATCCCGCCTAATGGTAAGCAGTGATGCGATCGTTGACGGTAAAGCGCGCTAGTTTATTAAGAGCCTATTCACTCTAGCCTTAAAGACACTCAAATTGTAGTGTGACGGAAACACCGGTGCTGGAAAATTGTTCCAGTCCCTCGATGTACGCGGTATAAAAGAGGAAGCGAAACGCTTCGTCCGGATCGTAGCGGTGTTAACAACGTAAGAGTGGAAAGTCGCCGTACGGCGGGTCGTCCGATGGTGGAACGGAGATAATTTTTGATGCTAGGTTTAGCATCAAAAATTAAAAAAAAATCACTTGCTTTTTTCGCGCCATTATTATTAAAGTTTGGGACCGCAGGATGCGGCGGTCATTAACTTGTAAGCAAGTTTTGCGTTGGATAGCCGATTAATCCAGGAAGGCTTTAGGCTATGTAACATCACGCTGCGACTAATGGGAGCGGAGAATAACTAAACCACGCGAACGAAGTCGCTGGCGACCGCTAGTATTAGTAGGTATATAGATTAACAAAAGTAAGTGCTTTGTAACCGGCCCCATGGACATTAATCTCGCTACAAGTGAATTCTCCTATTCCGGAAATGGAAACAATTGATGTATGTTTGAGGAATACTGTCAAAACATTATTATTATATTTAACATTAGGTGCTAGGCCATAACATCGGCAGCCGGGAGAAGTTACCACCAACCAGACAAAGTCTTGCCGCCAAACGATTCGTCATGTTCCGGAATGATGTCTGGTGAAGCCGTAAGGGTCTGAGCAGTAATTGTGTTGCGATGTTTGCCGGGTATGATGCGCCAAATGTTGTTGTGTCGGGAGTTTGGTCGTGGAGAGTCTTCAGATCAATCTCCCTCTTGCGCAGCATCGTTGGTCGTGTTGGTCTTGGGTTTAACATTGCATCACCTGGCTCAACTGCCATCACCCTTCCTAATCCTAAGTTTTTTAAGTGAATAGGCTTAATAAACTAGTGCGCTTTACCATCAACGATTGCGTCACTGCTTACCATCAGGCAGGATTGCAGTCAAGCACTAGTTTATAATAAATAATTTAAAAATATAAAAAAATTCTGCGTAACTTGAAACGATGTAAATCGAGAACTGTACGTAAAGTTCCTGCCATTGACTACTTAGGTCACAGAAAAGCGTGACTTAACAAGAGTTTAAGTCACACAGTGCTATAAAGTTTCATTTATTTTCGGCCAGAATCTAGTTCATCATCATCATCATTTCAGCCGAAAGACGTCCACTGCTGGACATAGGCCTCCCCTAAGGATCTCCACGACGACTGGACTGCGCCTCCCGCATCCAGCGGTTTCCCACGACCTTCACTAGATCATCGGTCTACCTTCTAACTCTAATCTAGTTACAATTACCAAATACTAACCGTTATACTTGATACCACTCTTAATGATGATTAAACGCCTCGTTTCACCCATTTGACGGTGCTAATAGAGCTGCCATAAATATGAACATAGACATTAAGATTAATACGACTTCCATGATCGTTTCCTTTCTCTTCGAGGTCAGATACATTCATGGTAAAGATATAGATTTATTTCCTGTCAATTCTTGACCGATTTTCCATTTTATACAATACTAGCTTTCGGCCCGCGTGGAATTCGGTTATATCGCGCTTTTTAGATTTCCCTCGGGAATATCATTTTTTTTTTGTCAATAAAAGGAAGCCTATGTTCTTTCTCGAGGTCTAAAGATAGTCTGTACCAAATTTCATCAAAATCGGTTGAGAGGTTTAAGCGGGAAAGCGTAACAAACAGACAGACAGAGTTACTTTCGCATTTATAATATTAGCATGGATTAGCTGCTGCGCCCCACGGTTTCACGCGCGTAGGTTTCGATATGTTTTTTTAAATGCCCGCTTCTATTGGCCGCAGCGTGATGTATTAGATAGCCTGCCTGGATTAATGGGCTCTCCAACGCAAAAAGATTTATTCAAATCGGACCAGCAGTTCCTGAGATTAACGCGTTCAAACAAACAAACAAACTCTTCAGCTTTATATTTTAGTATAGAGTATAGATACTATATTGGGTAGAAAATTGATCAGTATGCTTTTTCATTAAAACCTGTAATTAGTCAAAGTAATGGTGTTATGATATTATACACTTTTTTCACATTCTTAATTATCAACGTAAACTTCTCATTTACTTTTCTGACTACAACCGGTTTATTCTGTTAACATCATCTGACAAAGTCTTACCGCCAAGCGATTCGTCGTGTTCCGGCATGATGTCTGGTGAAGCCGTACGGAGGACGGGTCTGAGCAGTTGTGTTGCGATGTGTGCCGGGTACGATGCTCCAAATGTTATTGTGTCGGGAGTTTGGTCGTGGTGGGTCTCCAAATTTATCTCCCTCTAGCACAGCATCGTTGATCGTGTTGTTGGATTCAACATTGCATCACCTCGCTCAACTGCCGTCTTCCTACCTATTCACTCAGTTTCTTTTTTGAGTGAATAGGATCTTAATTTAATAAGCTAGTGCGTTTTACCATCAACGATTGCATCACTGCTTACCATCTGGCGGGATTGCTGTCAAGCACTAGTTTATACTTATAAAAAAAAAAAATCGCATGGTTTGTTTTATAAATTAAGCTTAGTCGTTCCACCTGATGTTAGAGATTGACATCATTGACCAAAGAGTATAATAATAATAGGGTAAAAGAGAGCCCTCTCGAGGGAATTTTGTGCATATCGTTTGAAAGCGCCCCCTGGTTTTCTGAACGTACATTAACGTCAATATATATATATATATATACCTACGCATATCATAGCTATAGACAGGTATATTGTATAGTCCTATTGATTAGAGGTTATTAATGTTACTTCCTTAAAAGCTATTTTGTTTCAGCAAGTTACAGAAGAGATAATCTATTATTAATATTAATAAATCATTGAAACAAAATAGCTTTTAGCGGAAGTAACATTAATGTAATGAATATAATAGAAATAAAACCACCTAATAAAATATAATAACAAAATATTGATTTATTACTTTTAAACTTGTTTTATGTTCTTAAATTCAAGAGCACAGTGATGCGGCATTTTCTCTCTTTTAAAAGACACACACACACAGAACACAAGCGTCTTTTCGCAATTATAAGATTGTATTTCACAATTTCTTATGGAATCACAATTCACAGCGCACAGGTACAATACTCCGAAGACTGAACTGGTTTCCGGGTAAGAATGATTATCAGGACGGAGGAGGTCCCAAGAGATCTCAACTCGACGTCAATAACACAGAAATCCTCTCAAAACCAAGAAACATTCGCAAAATGAATACGAAACAAACAAACACGTGCAAGCCGTGACCACAAACCAAAGTGCACTGCTTTATCGACAGTCTAGTTAGAAAAGTTAAATTTTATTATAGCGGCACCTATCGGCATGCCATGGGTACCAATGTTTAGGTATGCTGTTCACGTTCAAAGATGTCATTAGTCACTTTGCTTCAGTTGCTGATGTTCTAAGTGAACCCCCCCTGTCATTGACTCACTTATATTCTTAAAAAGTGCCATAGGCGGTCCCTGGTTTTTTCCATATTTAAATATGTTGTTGTCATTTGATTGTCACTTTCTTCATCAATTGCCTTTGCATAGTCTTCATTCAATACACCTTTCCAAATTTAAATTTCTTACGACAAAAATCATATCATCCAATGACGTTCCCAAAAAAACCGAGCCCGTCTGGTTTTCGACCTTGGTCGAGAACTTGAACGCGAATATAATCCACCCACTGTCTTTAGACTAATGTAAGGTAGCCGCTACCGTTCCGATCTTAGATAAAAATAACAATGGGCTATAATAACAAGATTTGTCGTAATGCTGTCAGTGTCCAAAAATGGTCAAACCACTTTAAAGGTTGTAAGTTACGTAATATGTGACGACAGCAATGTTTCAAGTGTTGTTGGATTTCCTTGTTTTTATACAGAACTAGCTTTCCGCCCGCGGCTTCGCCCGCGTGGAGTTCGGTTATATCGCGCTTTTTTGATTTCCCTCGGGAACATCAAATTTTTCCGGGATAAAAGGTAGCCTATGTTCTTTCTCAGGGTCTAAAGATTGTCTGTGTCAAATTTCATCAAAATCGGTTGAGAGGTTTAAGCGGGAAAGCGTAACAGACAGACAGACAGACAGACAGACAGACAGACAGACAGACAGAGTTACTTTCGCATTTATAATATTAGTATGGATACACAGGATGGGAATTTGTAGTGTCAAGAGCTGATTATCTCACTAAAGTTACGGACACCTTTTTTTTGTTTGGTATGAGAAATCATCAAATGAACGTAGTGAAGTCTGACACGCTCTCCCGCTCTGGGCGGAGCGAAGCTGACTAAAACCCACCCTTGTTCTTACACTTGCCTGTTCGCCAGGGCCATGGTTTCTCTATCAACCAACCCGCAGCCCTGGCCCAGGCATTGGTCTTCGTGGATCCCGACACAATATGCTAACATCTCTTTAAGGCGCGCGTGAAACACAAAGCGCCGTCGACTCAGGCCTGGTCCTTACCGGGTGGCAAGCACGCGCCTACGGTGACCGAGATTTCGATGTTGTCTCCCGACCAGGGTGTCTCCTGCGGCGATTAGTAGCATGAGGATGCTGGGATTCCCGCTCCCTCACGTGCTCCGCCTTCTCCTTTGCCAGCATCACTGCTTCGCAGAAGGAGGTGACGACCATGGACTGGACCAGGGTGGGAAGCGAGAGATCGCCGCCGATCGCCGCCACGAGGACACGGCGGTGCTCTACCCAAGCCGGAAAGACCTCCACCATAAATGCTCCACCGTATCCTCAGAGCGATCCACACACCCTGGCGTTTCCTCCCGCCTTATCCGGGACAGGAACCTCTCAAAACAACCGTGACTGGTGAGCACCTGCGTCAGGCGGAAGGTGAGAGCTCAGGGGCGCCTCTTTCCAATAGCCACTCCTCAAAGATGGGACTTACCGCCGCTATTGTGGCGTGCCCAAAGTTGAGGTCACCTTAATAGGTAATGAATAAATATAGATTCGAGTTACTGCGATCTTATCAGTGGAATCTGTAGATTCTACAAATGTCAAAATTGAAAATCGTATAGTAACAGAATGTCAAACTTCAATTATGTATTTATGATTACTGGGAAATAACGATATTAAAAAGAATTATCGAAAGTATCCAGGACTACTTAGTAAAAATGCATACATTATAAACAGTGGATCAACAATCAATCACGTCAGTTTTCCTACCTTTAAGGTAGAATTTTATAGGGTCCAACTTCGGGGTATACCCTATACAATAAAATTAATAATTATCAAAATCGAACTAGTCTATAATCAGTTAAGCGCGATCACACATAATCTTTATATATATAATTCTGCTGTACGTGTGTATGTCATTGAACTCCTCCTAAACGGCTTGACCGATTTTAATGAATTTTTCTTTATGCGTTTGAGTGGCGACCTGGATGGTTTAGATTCACAAATCAACCCGGCAGATGGCGCTAATCGCTTGAAGAAGCATGTGATCTCGGAAACGGCCCTAACGATTTCGCTGAAAATTAATATGTGGTGGTTTTCGGGGACGAAAAATCGATCTAGCTCAGTCTTATGTCTGGGGAAGCGCATAATTTCGAGTTTTCTCTTTCGCAATATTTCACGCATAATATGGGCGCTAATTTCGCGCGGCTTGACATAGCGGCTGTAGCGTAGTCGATATTGGTATGGTTTACTCGCGATGGCTGGTGTTCCTCGGTTCAAACCCGGTCAATCACAAGTTTTTTTTTTGTTTTTAGACAAGTTTATAGTTTTTTTTTAATTTTTTTAGTTACTTAAAAATATAATTGTACATAAGAACTAAAAGGCGAAAAAATAAAAAAGATATTTTTTTTTATTTAACTAAATTTGTACTTATGAACTAAAAGAGAAAAAAATAAATAGAAATGGGTAGAGAGAGGTATGATATCTTTGTTACAAATGTAGATGACAATGCTTTCCATGGGTTTCTTCTTTCCATCCTAAATCTGCTGTACGTGTGTACGTCACTGAATTCCTCCTAAACGGCTGGTCCGATTTGAATGAAGTCTATGTATATAAATGAAAGTCGTGTTAGTTACTATATTTATAACTCAAGAACCGCTTAACCAGTATGGCTCAAAATTGGTAGGGAGGTAGATAAGAACTGGGAGAAGGATATATCACATAGTATACTTTTTATCCCGTTCCCGCAGTTCCTGTCATTCCCGTGTGACGTGACATAAGACATGGTTTAACAAAACGCAACTGACATGGAATAACAAAACAACTCAGTCAAAATATAAGTTATCGGTTCATTTGTTAAAAATGGTACAAACACACTCCTACACTACTCAGCATATTAAAAAAAAGTCTTACCGGTTGAATGTTGATGCATTTATTTAAAGCAAGGAATATAAATGCTCTCTGCCGGTTTAATTTTTTAAATAAAAGCCCCAAAGCAAACTTCAACTTCAAAATTTCTAATATTGTATAGCTGTGCCATTTACCACTTCAC
Source organism: Sesamia nonagrioides (assembly GCA_017933935.1). NCBI lineage: Eukaryota > Metazoa > Arthropoda > Insecta > Lepidoptera > Noctuidae > Sesamia > Sesamia nonagrioides. The sequence continues at coordinate 7,496 of JADWQK010000795.1, read as the reverse complement.
TACATACTATAAAACAAAGTTACTTTCTCTTTCCCTATGTTCCTTTGTATGATTAAATCTTTAAAACTGCGAAACAGATTTTGATGAGGTTTCTTTTAATAGATAGAGTAATTAAAAAGAAACGTTTATATGTATAATAACATCCATTTAATTGTGGAGAAACACTATTCCTCGCCCACATGTGGGAGTGATGAGAGGAGGCATAACTCTGTTGCCGCGAAAAATCGCAGTACAGCGGACAGAGCTCCGGCGGGGTCTCATGGCGACATGGAAAGTGTGATTGTCGCAATCCAGCACTGAGCACGCCGCAATAGCGGCGGTAAGTCCTCTCTTTGAGGAGTAGCTTACGTTGACGTAGGTCCTCACCGGACACGGCTGTTTCGGGAGGTTCCTGTTCCGTATAAGGCGGGAGGAAACGCCAGGGTGACCACTGTGTGCATCGCCCTGAGGACACGGTGGAGCATAAGGTGGAGGTCTGCCCAGCTTGGATAGAGCACAGCCGTGTTCTCGTGGCGGCGATCGGCGGCGATCTCTCGCGTCCGACCCTGGTCCGGGCCATAGTCCGGAGCAAGAGTGCATGGCAAACTTTCACCTCCTTCTGTGAAGCAGTGATGCTGGCAAAGGAGGAGGCGGAGCGGGTGAGGGAGCGGAAATCCCACTACACTCACGGCTCAAACCGCCGCCGGAAGCGCCCTGGTCGGGAGGCAACATCGGACTCCCAATCGCCGTAGGCGCGGGCTTGCGGGCGGCGAGGGATAGGCAGCTCGCCTCCTTGTAAGAACCAGGCCCGGGTTGACGGCCAATTGTGTTTCACACGTGCTTCAAAGAGATGTCAGCACACCTTGACGGTGTCCACGAGGACTGGTCCACAGGGTTACGGGTTGATTAAAAAAGAAACCATGGCACTGGCCGTTGCACAGACAAGTGAAGGAACACGGGTGGGTTTTACTCAATAAAAGTCTGACACGCCCTTCCGCTCCGGCCAGCGCGGGAGAGGTCACTTGATGATTTCCCATCCACAACAAAAAAAAAAAACTGAAGAAGAGCAAGAAATTGCACTTGAAGGCGCAGCCTTAGTATGGCTCGACTTCGTGCTTCTCACTCACCAGAGCAAAGGGAGGCAGCCCGTGAAATGGCTCGGTTGGCAATGCAAAATCGTCGAGCAAACCTCAGAGATCAAGCGCTAGATAATTTACGAAACACAAGAAGAAATTCATCAAATACTGATTTGAATCGGGCAGCGTTTCAATACGCATATAATATAGCGCAATGGCGTTCGCATTGGGCCAATGGATGTTGTTTGCGAGTATTGTAGCACATTAAAGATTTCCGGAGAATCGCCAGGATTGTGCTCCCAAATAAAGAATCATTGAATAATAATATTGATTTATTTAAAATTATCCTAATTTAAAAAGTAGTCCTGTGATAGGTCCGCCTAAAAGGCGGACCTATCACAGGCAGCATCACTGCTTCACAGAAGGAGGTGAAAGCTTGCCATGCACTCTTGCTCCGGACTATGGCCCGGACCAGGGTCGGACGCGAGAAATCGCCGCCGATCGCCGCCACGAGAACACGGCTGTGCTCTATCCAAGCCGGGCAGACCGCCACCTTATGCTCCACCGTGTCCTCAGGGCGATGCACACAGTGGTCACCCTGGCGTTTCCTCCCGCCTTATACGGAACAGGAACCTCCCGAAACAGCCGTGTCCGGTGAGGACCTACGTCAGTCAGGACTTACCGCCCCTGTTGCGGCGTGCTCAGTGCTGGATTGCGACAATCACACTTTCCATGTCGCCATGAGACCCCGCCGGAGCTCTGTCCGCTGTACTGCGATTTTTCGCGGCAACAGAGTTATGCCTCCTCTCATCACTCCCTCATGTGGGCGAGGAATAGTGTTTCTCCACAATTAAATGGATGTTATTATACATATAAACGTTTATTTTTAATTACTCTATCTATTAAAAGAAACCTCATCAAAATCTGTTTCGCAGTTTTAAAGATTTAATCATACAAAGGAACATAGGGAAAGAGAAAGTAACTTTGTTTTATAGTATGTAGTGAAGTGGTAAATGGCACAGCAATACAATATTAGAAATTTTGAAGTTGAAGTTAGCTTTGGGGCTTTTATTAAAAAAATTAAACCGGCAGAGCATTTATATTCCTTGCTTTAAATAAATGCATCATCATTCAACCGGTAAGACTTTTTTTTAATATGCTGAGTAGTGTAGGAGTGTGTTTGTACCATTTTTAACAAATGAACCGCTAACTTATATTTTGACTGAGTTGTTTTGTTATTCCATGTCAGTTGCGTTTTGTTAAACCATGTCTTATGTCACGTCACACGGGAACGACAGGAACCGCGGGAACGGGATAAAAGTATCCTATGTGATATGTCCTTCTCCCAGTTCTTATCTACCTCCCTACCAATTTTGAGCCATACTGGTTAAGCGGTTCTTGAGTTATAAATATAGTAACTAACACGACTTTTATTTATATACATAGACTTCATTCAAATCGGACCAGTTTAGGAGGAATTCAGTGACGTACACACGTACAGCAGATTTAGGATGGAAAGAAGAAACCCATGGAAAGCATTGTCATCTACATTTGTAACAAAGATATCATACCTTTCTAGAGAAAGGTATGATATCTTTGTTACAAATGTACAAAAGACAAAAAAAATTTAAATGTAAAAGAGACAGAAACAAGAGCTCTAGGGGTAGACCCCTAGAGCTCTTGTTTCTGTATCTTTAAGTAAAATATTAAATAATTATTTATTTCTATTTATTTTTTTCTCTTTTAGTTCATAAGTACAAATTTAGTTACATAAAAAAAAATATCTTTTTTATTTTTTCGCCTTTTAGTTCTTATGTACAATTATATTTTTAAGTAACTAAAAAAATTAAAAAAAAACTATAAACTTGTCTAAAAACAAAAAAAAAACTTGTGATTGACCGGGTTTGAACCGAGGAACACCAGCCATCGCGAGTAGACCATACCAATATCCACTACGCTACAGCCGCTATGTCAAGCCGCGCGAAATTAGCGCCCATATTATGCGTGAAATATTGCGAAAGAGAAAACTCGAAAATATGCGCTTCCCCAGACATAAGACTGAGCTAGATCGATTTTTCGTCCCCGAAAACCACCACATATTAATTTTCAGCGAAATCGTTTGGACCGTTTCCGAGATCACATGCTTCTTCAAGCGATTAGCGCCATCTGCCGGGTTAATTTGTGAATCTAAACGATCCAGGTCGCCACTCAAACGCATAAAGAAAAATTCATTAAAATCGGTCAAGCCGTTTAGGAGGAGTTCAATGACATACACACGTACAGCAGAATTATATACAGTATGTTAAATAACAGAGGGCGTTCCCTTAAACTCGTTAATATATATCATTAATAGATTAAAATAAAAATATCAGCATAGAAAAATAAGCATAAAAAAATCCGAATAAAAAAAATTCTAATTGTAAATAAATTTGAAACCACCTGTTTTAAATCAAAATAGTAGTCGTCATGTACAAATAAATTGCGACGTTGCCGTCTTTCATGTTCGCGTGTACAGTGTGTTTCTATTACATGTCAATTTAAAATTTTTATTGAATATTTTCTTATTGGAAAAACATTTTAAAACATTTTGTTTTCGAATGGAAATATTTTTTTTAGCATGTATGTATGCTATACTATTTCGGGTTAACGGGAACGCCCTCTGTTAGTTAACATACTGTATATAAAGATAGATTATTTCTCAAGGCCCTTTTTTGTCGGTACATCATAACTTCATTCATACTTTATCGATATACTTGTACATAAGCGAGGCACACAGAAAACACCGGAAAAATATACAAACTACTCACATTTCAGTAGATTTCCGAAATTAATTTTCGGAAATCTACTGAAATGTGATTTTTGAAATCCCGCTCTCGACCTCGATCGATCCTCTGTCGTGAACCTCGACATAATCGAAATGGAATTGACTTCGATTTTATGCATTTATTATTATGTGCAAATACTTCGCACTGGTTACCTTGTTTTCAAAATGGAAAATGGTGAAATATATGTAACGAACCAGGCGCGGGCTTGCGGGAGCCGAGCTACCCGCTGCTCGTCGTCTGGCGCGCGGGTCGACAGCGCGTTTCAGGCGCACCTTAAAGAGATGTGAGCACATCGTGACGAAGTCCACGAAAACCGATGCCTAGGTCAGGTCAGTTTCGGGTTGGTTAAACGAGTGATCGTGTCCGTATAGGCAAGTGAAGGAACACGGGTGGGTTAAACACGGGTCTGTAAAAGTCTGAGACACCTTTTCGCTCCGCCCAGAGCGGGAGAGGTCTTTTGATGATTTCCCAACCATATTAAATAAAAAAGAGTACAGCTTTTGCTCTTTAGATCATATCAAACGATATTGGATGATTTTTTACTCGTATCTGTTTACTCGAATCGAAAAAGTATGTTAAGATAGGCTAGATAAAGCGATGAACTTTGCAGAGTGATGGTGGCGCCTAGATATGAGTTGCTGAAAATCTGGTCGAATGCTGTGCAATAAGAAAATTATACTATATCTAACAGTGGACTGCTGTGTGTTTTCTTTTATAAATCATAAACTAGCGCTTGACCGCAAGCCCGCCTGATGCTAAGCAGTGACGCAATTGTTGATGGTAAAGCGCACTAGTTTATTAAGAGCTTAACACTCTAGCCTTGAAGACACTCAAATTGTAGTCTGACGAACACCGCCGCTGGCAAATTGTTCCAGTCCCTCGATGTACGCGGTATAAAGGAGGAGGCGAAATGCTTTGTCCGGATCGTAGTGGTGTTAACAACGTAAGGGTGGAAACTCGCCGTGAGACGGGGATGATAATAATTAGTTTTTTAAAAATTTGTTTTTGTTCCTAATAAGCAGTTATTAGCTTATTTTTTATATTTGTCTGATAATCAGTCGCATCAGACACTTTGTGGGAAATTAAACACTCCCAGGTGTAATCAAAATGAAAATGCTTTTTGTGCTTCGTTTAGTTTCCTTCAATGGGTTAATTTCCCCTGGAGTATAAGAAAATACCAATTTTTTGTTTTGAAATATCGATTGTTTTATGATTCATACTAGCTGTGGTTTACACGTACCATGAATAGAATTCGATCACCTTGGAAAATCCTCAGGTACTAATTATATAAATGGGAAAGTGAGTTTGTTTGTTTGTTCCGCTTTCACACCGTAGCAACTGAACTGATTCCTTTGAAATTTTGCAGACGTAAGGTTAGAAGTCCAGATTAAATAACAGGGTACGTTTTATCTCGAAAAAAAATTGATATTCCCGGGGGAAAACAAAAAATACTGAATTCCACGCGGGCGAAGCTGCGGGCGGAAAGCTAGTGTATCATAAATGTGAATTCTTGTGATACATAATCTGTGCCAAATTACATCAAAACCATTTCAGTAGTTTTTGCGTGAGAAGGTAAAAATATGATTGTACAAAGGTAATGATGGAATGAAATTATGTAATTAGGCTTAAGCGAATCTTTACACTCCAATTATAGTTGGTTGCTCTGCACTCGAAGTTGTTGACGAGTATAATATACCTGGGACAAACAATCCAACTAGGTAGGTCCAACTTCGAGAAAGAGGTGTCTCGGCGAATCCAGCTCGGTTGGGCAGCGTTCGGGAAGCTACGCTACATCTTCTCGTCGTCCAAGATACCACAGTGTCTCAAGACGAAAGTCTTTGACCAGTGTATGTTGCCAGTGATGACTTACGGAACTGAAACGTGGTCGCTCACAATGGGCCTCATACGAAGGCTCAGAGTCACACAAAGGGCAATGGAAAGAGATATGCTAGGAGTTTCTCTGCGTGATCGAATCAGAAATGAGGAGATCCGCAGTAAAACAAAAGTCACCGACATAGCTCTGCGAGTTGCTAAACTTAAGTGGCAGTGGGCAGGGCACATTGCTCGTAGAACCGATGGCCGATGGGGTAGTAAGGTTCTGGAGTGGCGGCCACGTACTGGAAGACGCAGAGTAGGGAGGCCCCCAACAAGGTGGACCGATGACCTGGTGAAGGTCGCGGGAAGCCGATGGATGCGGGCAGCACAAGACTGGTCATCGTGCAAAGCCTTGGGGGAGGCCTTTGTCCAGCAGTGGAGGTCTATAGGCTGAGGAAGAAGGAAGAAGAAGAATCTTTACAAAATTACATAATTGTCAGTCTGGTCGATCGTCGATCATCTCAATTCCACCTAACATATCTCCACCTTAACAAATAACATCCTACCAACGAATCAATTAAAAATAATAAATCAGTTTTAGTTGAACTAAAACACGTGTTCAAAAGAAGATTGAAGTTGCTTCAAAGCCCATTAATTCAAAGACCAAGTTCAAACAAGATGAAGACGATGTAAAGTCGAATAACTTTTCAAAGATACTTGTATGTCTTTTGCCAAATGAAGGGCTTCTTGTGAATATATTAAAAGTTGTCAAATTATTATAAACGAATCATATTCGTGTAGCTTCGTATGTGACCTGTTGTAACTCTACATCTCAGGGGTTTTACGTTTATAATTTACTAGCTTTCCGCCTGTGGCTTCGCCCGCGTGGAATTTGGTTATATTACGCATTTTAGATTCCTCATTTTCAGGGATTAATTATCGTATCATCTAGCTTCTAAATTTACATGTGCCTATTCGTTTGCAATATATTACCTTGTTTTAAACGACATACAACGCTTTACGTCGGCGCTGGCTGTCGCTGAAAACCAGCGCTGGGCTCTGTTTTGCATAGAGTCGCAGCATAATGCTGAGCGACAGCCGTTCTGCGTGGATATGGCGCATGTTTCCCTCAACTATGTCTTATATTTTGTGTTTTTGTAAACTTTCTCGTCATGTTTTCTCGGTGGTAGGCAACAACATCAGCCGCCGGCATAAGTTACCACCCACCAGACAAAGTCTTGCCGCCAAGCGATTCGTCGTGTTCCGGCATGATGTCTGGTGAAGCCGTACGGAGGACGGGTCTGAGCAGTTGTGTTATGATATGTACCGGGTACGATGCGCCAAATGTTGTTGTGTCGGAAGTTTGGTCGTGGAGAGTCTCCAGATCATCCCTCTGTCGCAGCATCGTTGGTCGTGCTGTTGCTAAACATTTCTTCATTCTTGCATCAGCCTGCTCAACTGTTACCTTTCCTTCCTATTCACTCAGTTTTTTTTGAGTGAATAGGCTTAATAAGCTAGTGCGTTTTACCATCAACGATTGCATCACTGCTTACCATCAGGCGGGATTGCAGTCAAGCACTAGTTTTTAACTAATAAAAAAAAAATACTGCAAATAAACGTTTTTACTTTCTTACTATCTCATCTATCACCGAACTTGTATGAAGCTAACAATGTTTTTGTTTTCCCTTGTCAATTTTTTCGGGAAAAAAGTACCCTATTATTTAATGCTAACTCTTTGACTGACTTCTAACTTTACGTCTGCAAAATTTCAAAGCAATCGGTTCAGTAGATACGGCGTGAA